>NDGN011343858.1:0-10855 GCA_002564285.1 Tympanoctomys barrerae | reverse complement strand
GTTTATTTAGCTCACAGTTTGTGGAGGTTTCAGTCTATACTCAGCTGGCTCCAAGGCAGAGGGGCCCACGGCAGAGGGCAGCCGTTCATGGCAGCAGAAGACAGCAAAAAGCAGAGGAAGGAGAAGCAGATGCAAGAGCGAACAAGCTTTTCTCCCTCCTTTTACATTATATTCAGGCTATCTGCCTCAGGGTGGGTGTAGCAGAGCAATGCCTGCATGAGGCTTGGGGGGGCACAACTAGACACAAAGCATAACACTGTGTGGCCCGCAAGAGGATCTCTCCCTTCTAGGTCATCTCTTCATCCCCTTGCTGCTTGTCTTTGCTCAGGTTAGCAGCTTCCCCTCCCCATAGGCCCTTCCACCACACCTTCCTGTCTTTCAGGCAGTCAACAGTGGACTAGAACTGTGAGCCACAATAAATCCGCCCTAGAGCCCTAACATCCAGGGCGGCATGGTTCTGCACCTGGACCTTTCTGGAATCTGTCACCAGCAAGCCTGCACCACGCCCATGAGCTGGGAGGAGCAGCTCAGGAAGAGGCTTGAAGGCAGAAGCACACCAACGAGGACCCTTCTGTTAAAATATAGTGTTTGTATTCGGGGACTGCACCACCACTGAAAACCAGTGCATGCTCTGACGAGCTTAGGTGGTGCCTTGATATGCCCCTCATTGGTGCTTGCATTCATAACAGTGTCTGATACTGGAGCTGGGAGCATAGCGCGGTGGCTGAGATCTTTCCTAGCAGGCGTGAGACCTTGAGTCAGAGCCAGAGCATCACATATACTCAAGAAATGTCTGAAAGTAAAATTATTTCAAAGAAATCATTTTTTACACCAGTATTGCCTGTTAACAAGATATCATGCCCGTATTATGTACTCTGAATAACTACTAGGAAGATATTAAGTAAGGTATTAATTACTATAACTCTCCTACAATGTATGTGGTATGGTATCTCACTCTGCAGCTCAGACTCATAGTAAACCTCCTGTTTTCAGCCTCCCAGAGCTGGGTTTATAGGCTTGTGCCACCATGCCAGGACTTGGCCTCCAGTTCTGTGCACCTGGGGGCGGAGCCAGCACGACAAGCGGTGCCCAGTAGCGAACCCCAGTCCTTTGCTTGCCTAAGCAGCCACTTAGTCCACTGAGCTGTCTCACCAGCTCTTCCTTCTAACCTGTTTTGAAACAGTTTTATTATTTTTATTTTTTCTCTTTAAAATTAAAAAACACATTGCCATCAAAGAGAAGTCATTTTTACAATTAATTCCCTATTATTCAATTATTTTATTACCACTACTATAAAAATTAAGTAGCACATTCATCAATTTACATTTCTGCAAAGCTTCTGAAACCCACCCAGTCCACTCACGCAACTGCCAGAGAGGGGTTGGGAGGCACCGTTAGTTATGTACCAAGCTGCAAGGCACAGCTCCATGTGTATGGCAAGGTAGCTATATTTTAATTTCATTCAATATTAGTCTTTTCTAATAATTGAAGTTGTGCTTATTAACTCATATTTAATTAATTTATATGAACCTGGCTTGTCATTATCTACTTCAACTCTCATAATGGACTAGGGTTTTTGTAACAGAAGTGCAAACAGAACTTTCATAAAAATTATTAACTTGACTGCTTGACACAAATACTCAATCTCACGTTTGCAGCGAGGCCCAGCGCCCCATTTAACCTGCCTGTACTCATTTACCTAGCTCACTCTTCCTGGGTTTAGAAAGCGAGCTTTAACAGTGTGCTTCAGGGTAAAATGAGGATTGTTTTGTATGTTTGGAAAACAAATCTAGGTGGTGAGTCTGCTGATCCATCTCTGTTTTGTTTTTCTGTATATTGTTCTAAAGTGGAAATACACACCTTGGGAACGTCACATTGTGGACTGGGATGTCCCACATTGGAGAGGGCGCTTAGGCCGGGGAAGGAGGAAGAGGCTACGCCCGGGATGTCCATGCGCTCAGCCTGCAGGAGAGCTCACTCCACCTCCAGGGAGAGATAATATCCTGGGAGCTGACCGGCACGGACGTGCGGTGATTTTATATCTATGGCGTTCTCCAGCTGAATTTAATGATCATGGCCAAAAGGAAGAAAGTTAAAAGCAGTGTGTTTATTCTGCAGTGATGAATTAAACAATGAAAGCAAATAATAAATTTTACAAATAGCATAGAGCACCAAAAGAGAAAGAACTACCTGATGCATACGGGAGGTTCCAGGGAAACTAACGGATTATTTCATTACAAGTTCAGCAGCAAATCAGAACTTGGAGTTGAAATATTACAAGACTTGTCTATTCACTGAAAGCAATCGAGAGAGAGGCTCCCCAGTGCTCACCATGTCCAGGTGGACAGCACGAGGTCTCTGCCGCGCTGCCTCGCCTGCGGGAGGGAAATGACCACCCCACACCCGGGACACACCAGCGCCTCTTACGCAGACGCAATCTCCGGCGGCGCTCGTGTTGCTGAGGACCCGGTCTCCTGCCTCCACTCCGCATCCCCCGATGCACCTGGAACACTGACTGCATGTTGCCCATGTTGTTCTGATACTTTTCAAGGAATCAGCTTGGTGTGTTGAACAGCAAATAAACCTGCTGGTCATAAATCCTGGGGGGATCTTACACCCACTGTGTAATGTTCCTAAGCTTTGGGATACCTTTTTTAATTGAGAAATGGACATCCTCATCTGTCTTACCTTATTGAAAGTCAAAAGAAAGGACTTAGGAACTTAATACTGTATTCCTACATACAAAGACTCAGTGTCATAAAATATCAGTTGCCTAAGTTCCCTGTTAACTCAACGCAATTCTATTCAAAATCCTAATGAGATTTGTTTTAGAGAACTTTGGGGTTTCTATCTTTTTATTGGTACAGGCTTGTAGTGCACAATGGTTACACTCCATGTGGGGAGCTGGACATGTACCTCGCACATCGTAACTCTTTTTCAGCCACAGTCCTCTCCACTGCTTCCCACCTCCCTCCGTGGCTTGGTCCCCATCCCTCTTGCAAAAGACCTGTCTTCTTTTTCCTCTTATCCTATTATTATGTGAGAGAAACCATCTCTGCAAGCTCATGTGCATGATTTATTTAATTTAACATTATGATTTCAAGATGCATCCAGTTTCCTTTCAAGTGACTCAGTTTGTCCTCCTTGATGGTGTAAAACTTTTTCAAATGCATTTCAGAGGACATACGGAGATGCCGAAGACTAAAACTAGTCAAGTCTGAAGAAAATTAGAACTTCAGAAATATGGAGACCTGGTAACACATCTTTTAAAAATATTATCTTGTCTAATGCTATGAGATTCTACTGAAGAAATATTCCTAATGATATTTTTGGTATAGGTTTCATCTATCTTGAACTTATCAGTTTCTTAATATGTTTTATTTTGGGTCATATTATTTTCTCAGTTTACATATAATGTGGAAATTCAAAGTAATTCAGTCTGTCAAAAGCTACTTTAAAAAATAACTAATTTTAAAAGTGGCTGTCACTTCCCCAGAACTGTCTCACTGCTATGCACAGTATCTGTGGTCTAACAATTATTCTAATTGTTAACTCATTAACTGTCTGTGATAACTTGTTAGATAAAATTAAAAGCCAATGTTACATGATAGTATTATTAGTAACTGTTAGAAAAAATATATATGTGATATTTCTGTTACTATTTAATATATCATTTGCCATATATATTTAATTGGCTTAATAATTAAGAATTACATTACAAATTAAACTTATGCTTCACAAAATTCAAGGAACTAGAATTTCATACATACCTAAGCCTCCACTGTAGATGGAAGAAAAGTTATATCTAAAGGAATACAAAATAGACTATAGTTATGAATATTTTCTTAATATCCATATTAATAACATTTTCCACTAGGGATATGACCAAATTGATTTCAGAATTCTCAGTCTATAGACTGAGAATTTTGATGTATATCAAAATTCATATATTACATTCTTCTTAAAGCTTCCATACTTAGGCACTTTTTAGATGTGTTTTCTGTGAGAAAAAGTGTGCTGCACAGGAAAATTGAAACTTCAATAAAGAATCAAGACAAAGAAAAAAAATACAGAGACCTGTTACCAAGCTCGGGCAGTGATGGCCTTGTGGACTCCCCACCAGGATAGACAGAGACCGATGTGCCACAAAAGGCAACACAGAGACAAAGCACCACATGAGGGATCTTCCCTGGAAAAGAGGAGGTCTACAAAAAGAGACGGTAAAATAGTGCTCAATGAATAAGAGGTTCACTCTTACGGAAAAATGTATAATTAATTTTCCACAAAAACAGTAAATTGCAAATGGGTTCAGTGATTACATGTAAATAATAAAACCACTGAACATCATCATAGTGAAGGCTGGAAAAGATTCCATTTTTGTCAAGGCCAGAAAGAATCTGGTGCAGTAGCGCACACTGGTAAATCCGGCCATCCGGGAGGCTGGGGAAGGAGACCAGTGTTCTGATATAATTACACACTTAGTAGGCTATGGGGACTCACTTTGCTTTGATATTCACTTTATAGGGAAGTTTGGATCTGAATTTGTAATGTCTCCAAAGCGTTCTCATGCTAGAATGGTATTATACTTAGTTTTGTAAATATTCTTTTACCTTTGGTTTGGATTAATGGATTTTTCAATTTAACTTTGCAAATATTTAATTATGTCTCACTCAACCATTAAGAAAATGCTGTTAGGTACTATGAGACTGGTTTCAACTGTACTCTCAATTCTTTATGTGTCAAATAGTTATTTCCAATGGTCTTCTCAGTGAGTTTTTCACGATATAGAAGCATAAATAACTTCGAGAGATGAATAATACATCAAGCAAAGTAGAGCTCAATAACTCTAATCCAGTTTTATACAAAAATCAATTGCTACTTTTTGGTATTCAATTCAATCTTTCCACCTATTGACAGTGATACGCCTCATTTGAGATTCTTGAGGAAAAACATAAATAAGACAGCTGAAATATATCACTCTTTCGAAATGGAAATCTGAAGTACACATACATCTGTGAAATAACAACTTCTCAATGCAATGAAGGGATATCTAAAAGATTTAATAATTGTTTTAACTTATAGTATCTTATCAATTCTTGGCTGGTAATGCACAGCCATACTCAATATCTTGAAAAGATTCTCTTCTAATTTTTCTAACAATACAGAAGGTGTGGGATGTGGTAATACTTGCCTATAATCTCTGCACTCTGGGACTCCGAGGCAGGAGGATCACAAGTTCAAGTCCAGCCTTGGCATCTTAGTGACTGAGCAAGACCCTTCCTCAAAATAAAAGCAAAGATCCAGTGAGATAGCTCAGTGTACTAAGCACCTGCTTAGGCAAGTTCAGGTAAAGCGGTTTGATACCTGATACCACTCAGACCACAGACTCTGAGTTGGTCAATGAGAACTGGCAAGGTGATGCATACCTGCAATCCCAGCACTGGGGAAGCTGAAAATTGGAGGATCACTATGAATCTGAGCTGCATGGTGAGACCCTATACTACATACAAAGAAATAAAAAAATAAAAATAAAAGCAAAATAAAAAGGGTGTGTATCTCTCTGGGAAAACATGGGCTCAATGTTCATTATCAAAAAACAATAATAATAACAGCTGAAATGAATACATAGAAACCAATATGGCTGTAATAGATTCTTTTCAGTCTTTGGCGACTCTTCTGGCCATGTCCAGTATTCATGGGTCTTAGTTACTTTTCTTGTTGCTGAGTCAAAATACTTAATACCCACAAACTGAATGAGGAATATCTTATTTCAGCTCACAGCTTGCTGAGGCTTCAGTTCATCACTCATTGACTCCAGGCAGGGTGGCGAGGCAGAGGGGTAACTCAGAGGAAAAACAGTCCACGGTAAAGCAGAAAGCAGCAAGCAACACCCCAAGGTGAAGCAGCAAGCCACAGAGGCAGCCTGCCTTCCGCCTTCCCTTCCTATCTCATCCAGACTACAAACCACCCATTCTCAGGGTGGGCCTTTCCATTATCTCTGCCCAGAACTGTGATAAATCAATCCATGGTCTAAGTTAGAAACACACACCCTTAATCCCAGCATCACACACTGTAGACTGAAAGCCTCACCAATGAACACATGAGGCCCTAGAGAAACATCCAGAAACAAGCCATAACATCATCTTACTACAGAAACTAAGTGCTATTAACTCATGTTCCGGGATCCCTTGTCTGGGTGCTGAGCAGCATGATATTGATCAATATGAGCAGAAATTGATGAGAGGAAGGAGCTCCATACATATCTTCATTTTCTAGTAAAAGGGATAAGAAGCTTTCAGGCATAGATATCTGCTGGTGTTGGCACAGCCATATTAGAGCTCCAAGGCAATAAACATGTCCAAGAAGCCGAGCTTGTCATCACACCAAGTCAGTAAATACTACACCCACACTTCTAACTCCCAGAAATTATAACTATGGCTAAATGCTGCCCACAAACACAGCACACTTCTAAAGGAAAGATCAAATACATAATTCATCCATCAGTCTGGCTGGGTGATTTATAAAAGATTGGATTTTTATCATTTTGCTTTAAGTATCCCATGCAATCATACACAACTTTTCATTTTTCCTTTTTTATAGCTTTAGTTCAAGTTCTCATCACTTATGCCAGAAATCCAGTAAGCGACTTTGTCATTGAATCAATTATGAAAGAGTACATTTAGTGGATAATGGATCAATAATCCTCTATAGCTTTAACCTCACCTGTCTTACCTTACACAGTGTTCTTTGAGTATAAAATCCAGTCTCTACAGAATCAAGAAATACGCTTCTGTGCAGTTTTATCTGACAGAAATTTCTTCATGATAGAAATGTCCTTTATCCACAACTTTAAATCTGGTGGCCACTAGCCACCTTTTTCTATGGAGCATTTGAAATATGGTAAGTACAACTAACTCTCAACATTATTTAATTGAGCTAATTTTAAATCTATGTGTGGCTAGTGACTACCAGTTTAGACAATAGAACTCAGAAGAATCAAAACAAAAATAGCCTAAAACTCATTATAAATGTGTTTTTTTGAGTAATTTTAGATTTAGTTGTCTCCAGTCCCTTGCTCCCTAATCAAACTGTCTCCTGTTCTCCAGAAATAAATTTCTAATTCCACTTGCATTTAAAAAAGAAAAAAAAACCTGAATAGGCTTCTCATCACCTTAGAGGGTGACCTTACAGTTTCTAAGGCTGGCATTCACAACTTTTCATAAGTTAGACACTCTTTCTCCTGAACTTCCGCTATGGACATATTTATTCTTACCACAGTGATCTATTCATTATGCTTTTTTTGTTTGTTTCTTATCTAAAGCTGCTCTGTTAGTTTTATTTTATATTTTTTAAAAATAATTATAAGTACTTGTGGAATATAGTATTATTTTTTGTACACCATGGAACATCAAACAATGCTAAATAACATAACCATCACTTTACATTTCTATACTCAGAATATTTAAAATCCACCCATATGAAGCCCGTAGTTCATTCATGCTATTCTCTGTCTATTGTGATTTTCTCACCTGAAATTCTAAATGTGCATCTGTAGACTGAGTAGAAAAGTTTTGCATTTTACCAATCTGAACTCACCAACACATAAATGTGAGGTACTTCCCAGTCTTTTAGAAACTTTGTTTTCTAAAAAATGCAGTATTGTTTTCAGAAAAAATATTTTCACTTTTTGCTAAATTTATTCAAAGTTATTTCAGTTAAGTGAAAAGTATTTTCTTCATTTTTGGTGTACATAGTTAGAATCATTTTCTTTCTTTTTTGGTAAGGGTTTTTTTTTAGGGAAGGGTTTAAAGGGTGTTCAGGGTCTCACTACTAGATCGGACTCATAGGGATCCACCAGTTTACAGCCTCTGAAGAGCTGAGATTACAGGCATGCGGCAGCACGCCCAGTTGCAACTGCCATCTCAGTGTGCCTCAGGGGCGGGGCCAGCATGGCAGGCCCGGGATCGAACCCCCAGCCCCTCTGCCTGCTTGCAGGCACTTTAATCTGCTGAGCTATTTGGCTGGCCCTTTAGAATCATTTTCTTAATACAGTTTTCTCCTGAGTAGTTTTTAGGAGTATAATTCATTTTTATATATCCAGCTAGTCTTCTTGAAACTTTGTTGAACTTATTTCTTCTGGTAGGTATTGGTGGATTGCTTAAATGTTTTAAAATATTAGATCATGTCTTCTTCAAATAGAGAAAGTTTTACTCCTACTCCAAGCTGAATGAGTTAAATTTCTTTTGCTTGCCTTCAATTCTTGGTCAGAATTTCTGGGAATTGAGTAGAGATACTGAGCATGAGTATCTTGGTCTTTCTCCCGACCTTAAGGGGTAAACATTGAGTGCTCCACCACCAGGCAATGACACGCGCTGAGACACGCGTAGACCCTCCATAAGCTGAGGAAGTTTTGTTTTATTCCTAACTGGGTGAGAGTTTTTAATAAGAATAAACAGAAAGCAGGGAGATAGAACTTTTGCAAAAGGAAATGGTGCGAAAAGAGAAGGAAGGGAGAAGGGAACAGAATGAAAAATTGAAGATGTGGTGCATGCTTGTATTAAATCCCCAGAATGAACATAGTCTTTATGTACTGCAACTATGTGCTTGTAAACATCTTTTTGAAAGTGTTAGATAGTATCAAGTGTTATTCCTGCCTATATTAAGATAATTGTCTGCTTGCTTGTTTGTCCATATAATGCATATGCTGTTGCACTTTTTCCTGGAACTGGTTGAGAGTTTTTGATCATTTTTTGTAATTCAAAAATTTTCCTACACACATTAACTTAGCCATAAGTCTTATGATGGTTTGTTTCCGGTGAATGTTTAAATTTTTTTAAAAAATATTTCAGTAAAAAGCAGACTGTTCCTAACTGCCCTTAAAGCATTGCTCTTTGCCTCCAAAAGTACTTTTGAATAAATTCAGTTTTTTAGTAGATTAAACAAAAATTGTAAAGTGTTTATTCTACAATCAATAGTGTATTGTTTAAGAAACAAAATACCTAAATGAAAGGGAGGCATCTGAAGCTCACCCTCTGGCCAGTTAACATTGCCTCAGTATTGCCTGTATCTTACTGTTCTTGCCAGTTTCTGAACCAGTGTTGAAGTCTTTTTCCTGGATTTACAATCAATAATAAAAATACAGTAATGCTGATGCCACGCATCATCCAACGCAGACTGAGAAAACACACCACGGAGTCAAGAAATAAATCCACTCATTAATCATTGATTTCTGACAAAAAGTCCAAGAACGCACACAGAGGGCAAGGTCAGTGTCTTCAGGGGTGCCCCAGTAGCAACAAACTCAAGCAGGAAAACAATGCTGGACACTTAGCTCCAACCCCAACACCCCAAAACCTCATAATGAATTAAATATTTTAAACCCAAAGTTATAAAGTTACAAAAAATGTTAAAGCTCCAAAACTTTGGTTGGTATGATGATTTTTCTGCATAGGCCTTACAAAGCAAAAGTGATGAAAGAAACAAATAGACAAGTGGAAGTGATTGATCTGTGTGTGTGTGTCTGTGTGTGTGTGTGTGTGTGTAACTGTTTTAAGTGCAAAATGATAATGCCTGCCTGTTGATTAGGTTTTGATATTAACTTTACTATTGTAAACTACTGGACTATTATATAGTGAAATATATATAACACACACACACATATATATATATATATATAAGATAGGATAGATATACAGCTACTTTCTCTTAGTTCAATGAGAAGAAAGTTCTGAACTAATAGTGCTTAGACAAGATATCGTGTCTGCATCTTGTACTATGAATAACTACTACAAAGACAATATGCAATGTATTAATTATTGTAACTGTCCTAATAACTTGTTTTGAAATTGTCTCATTGCTATAATTGTTTTTCAATAAAATTAATATTAAAAAATTAAAGTGAATATATTAAGTACCATGAGCAGCAAGGAACATACTTTTGAAATGAAGACACATCCCTACCAGTTGTATACAGCATGCCTGTGTTCTTATTTTAGGTATTTTTAGTTTACAAGGCCCTATGACATTCCTACACATACTTAGGTTTGTCCTGCTCTTTCAGCTCCCCATGCAATTTAAGATTTTACCTCCTGTATATTTGTGGGTTTTTTCCTCCTGTATATTTGTGGTAGTCCTGTTTTTCTCTGGGTGGGTGGGTGGAGGAATGAGCGTTTCCTTAATATCCTTTAAAAAGACTAATTCGCTAAAGTCTGTAACTCTATTCTTAGGTGGTTAACACTGTCAGATCTTTGTAGTTCTACGTTGTGTAGTTCTCTTTTCCATATTTGCAATTGAGACATTTCATGATTACAGTATCTGGCTTGTGACAAAGATGTATTTTTTGTTTTATTTTGCTTTGCTTTACTTTGGTTGGTTGATTTTCTGCACCCAATTATTTACTTTGCAAATAAGGTCTGAAGATGGCAAAAGGGTCGTGAGTGCAGCTTCGATAAATTGCAGGACCAAAAACATGGCTGGTTTTGAAACTACGGCCGTGGGCCCTGCTGTGGAGCTCCCAGCTGCGCAGAGGGCTGGCCCTGGCGCAGAGCGAGTGTGGCTTCTTATTTTAAGGTCAGCGTAGCGTTTCCGAAGCCGGGCCGCTCCGTCTCCCCGCGCCATCCACCCTCTGAATGCCAGCTGGTGCGCGGGCTCCTGTAATTCCCCAGCTGGGAGCGCGACGACACAGCTTCCACTGCGCTTCTGTATGTGAGTTGCTTCTTCTTAAGTCCTTTCACCATTCCTGCGTCTCAGTGCACGTGCGCATCGATCTCACTTTTATTTTTTATTTTTATTTATTTATTTATTTATTTTTGCAGAACCGGGGATTGAACTCAGATCCTTGCGTTTGCCAGTCAAG
>NDGN011343854.1:0-15198 GCA_002564285.1 Tympanoctomys barrerae | reverse complement strand
AGAAGAGAAGAGAAGAGAAGAGAAGAGAAGAGAAGAGAAGAGAAGAGAAGAGAAGAAAAAAGGCCAGGGAGATAGCTCAGTAGAATAAGTGCCTTCCTGGCAAGCACAAGGTCCTGAGTTTAATCCCTGGTACTAGAAGAAAAAAAAAAAAAAAACAGCCTCTCACTTCCTGGACATCTGATAGGTCCAGGGAAAGGAATTGGTGCCAGTTAACACTTCTGAGGTTTTCCTAACTAAATCTGAGGATAGGGTCCCTTTAACCCTAGAGGCTGAGCCATGGGATGTGGCCCATGAGATACTAGTGGCCATCAGGCTTGCCACCTGTGAAGGCCGTAAATGGGGGGAAAGGTACACCCAAAAGATCTCCCAGGCCCTTGTTTCTAGTGGCTTCTGCTAGCCACGTAGCTCACATGGAATCCTCCTCAGCACCCCCAGATGTGTTACTGTGAACACCGGTGCCCATGAGCCCACAGGAGCACGCTGGACCCTCTGGAGAGGCTGAGCAACTTCTCTTCCTCAAACCATGTGTGACATCCAGAATGAACCAGGGAACCCTAATGCTACACAGTGTCCTGGTCACAAGTGGAAACTCTGCTTGGTTCTGCTTGCTTGGTGTTTTAGCAGGAAATTAGAGGAGACCCCTCCCAGCCTTTGGAGAATCATAGATCAAACAGAAGGTCCCCTGGGGCTCAGCTGAGACCCACGTCTGCTGTTGCCTCTCCCCCACCATGAGTCTCTGGGCTCTGTGCACTGGAGCGCTCATAGCTTTGGCTATGGCACCTGGGCAAACACACGTGCCACTGTGTCAGTGCATGACATAGTCACGGCCTTTACTTCATAGGTAATGATTGGGCCGATACCAGGATGGGACCTGGTACACCAAACGCACTCACTGAGGTGTTCTCTATCATGATTTCCGGGACCTGTATTTGGAGAGAGAAGACCGCTGGCCTGTTTCCTTACCAGGCACATGTCATCGTGGCCAGATAGATACATCCGCAGGTCCTTGATGCAGAGTTTCACATGAGTAGGCTGCAAACCCAAGAAACAAGAACATGAATGTTCTTTGTTGGGATCAGCACAGATGTCTGCTCTGATGGGAGGTGCAGCCAAACCAGCAGGACAGTGCTCACTCTGTTCTATGTTTCCCCTACAACCACCGACAAACACCAAGCAAGCTATCAGACTCTAGAGGACAAATGAATAAATGGCAGTCGCCTTTGGATCTGGTTGTACCCAGGGGTGCCTGCCAATGGTGTGGCCCTGGCCAGGTCACTTTGTACTAGAGAAACAGCTCTGTGGCTGGCCACAAGGACTCTGAGCTCACGCTAGCTAACTTCACAACACACCCCAGGTGCTCGGCACCCACGTGAGAACACAACACTCAGACAAGTAGGTCATCCCGGGTTCCTAACATTCATCATGGACAGATTTATTCCCCACAAAATAGTTCTCCTTGAAATTGCATTTAGTATAAACTACAAATGCTAATGCCTACCAACTAATGCCTGTTATATTACAATGTTTTTCATGGGTTTTGAGGGTGTAGAAAAATAAATGACATGCATACAAGAGAACAGGTGCTCACGCAGCCAGTACCCCTCATGGTACAAGAGGAGACTCTGCCCCTGTGAGTTCAGAAAGTTTCCCAAATGTGTCCAGCTAGCGCCTGGCTCAGGCCGGATCTGCACCTGGGCTTGCCTGATGAGCAAGCCAGTTCTGTCTCCATTGCAAAGGATGCCAAAACAGATAGGACAGTGTTTGGAAATCGTTTTGGTAAAATTCAAAACTGCGTAATTAGATCCACTGATCAAAAGCATGTGTTGAAAGAAGCATAGATTTGCAAAGGAAAGATAACTCTTGGCTCTCGGCAACAGAACGCTTGGCTGTTCAGTAGCTTACAACAGCAAGAGATGGCCTGGCTGAGTGATGCCAACAAGGGTGGAGGGGACCCCCACCCCAGCTGGGCAGTCAGCTCCTTCCCTTCCCTGCATGCAGGGCTTTCTAATCGGGCATTAAATTAGCAGCCCCCTTTATAGGAAGAAGAGCTACCAGTGAGCTCTTCTCTGTAACATGATAAAATCCTTTTATAATTAGTCTGAATAAATAGCCACCGAGGCACCTGTGTAGCCTATTTATAAGCAGGTGGAGCACAAGGTGACTTAGTAGATACCGTGTACCAAATGATAAATTCTTACCAAAATGTCATTCGAAGCCAATGCCAACAGCAGAGACAAGAGTTCTTCCAATTTCTCCATCTTAACCAGCAACTGAAACATTATTCTTGCAGCATAAACTTTCTTGGGCAGAGGTTTTCTAATTTGCTCCCTTTATGTATTCAAAGCTCTGTGCCTTTTCTCTCCCATTTGCTCAACCAGCCACCTGCTGCTATGCAAACGTCCTCTGGGGCTGTCACCATGAAGTGGCTGTCATCAGAGGGACCATGGATTCCAGGCTCACTGACCTCCACGGGAGAATAAAGTGCTGTGGTTCCCTGGTTTTACTGCCCATGGAAACCTCCCAGGTGTGGGGGTTTCTGTGGGCATGACAAGAGCCCTAAATCCTTCCCCATCTTGTCTCTCCACAGCACTGGTCTTTCCACGTGGGCCTGCGTGTTAACAGAGCCTTTCATGTCCTGTGCTCTGGTGCTTGAGACCTGGAGAGGGGGTCTTGTGTCCACAGGGTCCCTGCCCCCACCAGAATAGCCATTCCTGGTGACTATGAACAACTTGCCCCAGGCAGGGGCACTTCTCGGCTATAAACCAACCAATCCAGAGTCCACCTGCCAACTACCTCCTTTACAGGCTCTCATACTCTGTTTTGTGGCCACTATCTACCTGTATTACACACCTAGGGACAAGTACCAAAAATATAGGGATGGTCTTAATGCTCTGAGTTCACAGAAGTGTTTCCAACCAGGGGATCCTGAGCCTGCCTCTTCTGCCTCGTCCTTTCCTTCCACACAAACTAGGATTGAGGCTGTAGCCCACACCCCCTCCAGTCCCCTGATGCCCTGTGTGGCCCTGTATCACCCGTGAGTAACAAGCTGTCTTTCCAGATGGCCCAGAAAAATGTTGGTGGCTTTATCTTTATCTTCCTTTTCAAAGAGGAAATCCAACCATTGTGATGGGAAAAATAATCAAAGATATGCAAATGAAAATTTAATACTCCACATAATGGAGAAATTTTACCTAAAGTGACCTAAGTTTAGTCACTGCCTATTTCAAACAAAATCTTGGTGCATTTTCCCTGTGGAACATTCATTAAAATCACCACAAGCACGATTTCCAGGGATCTGGATTTTGTAAGCTCATTAGCTTGTAGGAGAGCTCTCTGTGATTTGACCCAGTTTCAATCCCTATACTCTGAAAATAAAGCCTAAATGTTTTATGCACAAGGATGGGGTCATCGATTATCAGTCTACTAATAAGATATGAGTGATATTGCTTCATAAGGAACCAGAAGCACCTTGGATGTCCCCTGCAGAGTAAGGCCACACACCTTTGCATCTTGGGTGGAGACAGTGTCCTAGAAAGACAGCTCCCTGCACCAGATAAAAGCACCTACTTCTTAATGGAGCGAATGCTCTCTCTTTAAGATGAGGACACTTAGGACCACCACCACTTGCAGAATGTCTATCAGAAGCTGGAAACACATGGATTCATGCTTTCCACAACTCACAGCAAGAAAGCTGTGTTGAAGAAGCGTCAGTGAACACAGGCTAGATAATGCATCCGGCTACTGAGGCTGACAAGGCATTCCTAAGGCCACACAGCTGGGCAGCTTCAGGGAGCTGACAGTCTTGCTTTCCATCCAGGGGACAGATTTGGATTCCTGACCAAAGACTTCCTTCCAGCCCTGATGTGGCGCTGATTTTTTTTTTTAACTTATATCTTGGGGCACGAGATGGGCAAGAGAGGGGTAGAATCAGAGATCAGGTAGACATCTTCCTGAGGTTCTTTGCTGTGGACAGCAAAAGCAAGTTCCAGTGGCCAATGCAAAGAGGCTCACAGGGAAACTGCAACCAGATGCTCGGGTAGTATTCAGGCACTGTTTCTTGTCTTCTCTGATAGACTGAGTGTTAATGCGTTTAACCCTGGAAATTTCCACTGCTGATTAGGATGGCTTGTTAAGATCACATGTAAGTCTCCGGCTGCCTTTGTGACCATGGTGCTCAGTGAGCATCCACCGTGATCAGAGTACCTGCCTTGGAGCAGGACATTTGCTGAGTGCCTCGTCTGCACTGAGTGCCTCGTCTGCACCGACATCACTGCGTCTCCCGGGCCTCGGGATGAAGACCTCTGCTCCTCCGGCTCCTGCGACCCAGCAATGCCCTGGCTGGGCACAGACTTAAGCTAGGGCCTCAGCGCCTTTCCCTCAGAGTCCTGCAGTTTACCTTAAAACAGGAACTGGAGCCTCACTAGTAAGAACCCAGCACAGAATGATTCCATAATCCCGTGCAACACTGAAAGCTCCACGCACCACCCAGAAAGTCTTCACTTCCAAACCCAAGGCCCCTGTCACAGCTTAACCCACGACATTTGTCAGACCCCATCAGGTTATGTCTGTGTGTCACCCAGCTGGGAGTGGAGAGAATCTCCTCAAATTCAGACAGAGAAAATACCTTGTCAGCAAATGATTATTGTTCTGAATTTATCTTCTTTTAAAAAAATAATAAAGTGGGCCTATTAGAGGAGTGCATTGCTAGTTTCTTGTTTCAACTGAGAAGGGAACTTCTCCATCACCTGTGCTCAGGGCAGATTCAAGGACAGCTGGGAGGGAGGCTCTGGAGAGTCCTCTACCTGCAAGGTGACATTCACACCCCACAGCGAGGTGCCCCTAGCCAGAGCCTGAGCATGACGGGACACCAGTGCTCAGTGCTCCTCTGATGGTGTTGCCCAACATCCCCCAACTGTGCGGCTGCCCAAAGGATGCTGCTGGGGACCTTGCTTTCCATTTCCCACCTCCACCACTGCCAGCCTTCCACACTGTTGCTGCCCTTACAATCACTTCCCTGATACAATCCCTGCAGGCATCTTCCTGGTGTCTGCCTCCTGATGATCCAGGTTCACACATGTACTTGCTGACCTTGGGCAGTCACAAGCCAAGCACACAACCCGGCCCTCAGCAGACTGCGCCATGCCCCTCCCCCATCCAGTCAGCCACATCCTCCCCTGCTGGGAAAAGGCTGCTCCATTGCCCTGGCCCAAAAGCCAGCCAGAGAAGATCCTTTTATATCCATTAGAAACATGAGGCTGAGCAGGGGTCTTGAAGAAAAGCAGAGGGAAGAGCATGTGACACTCTGGAGACCCCCCACCCCTACCAATCAGGTCAAAGACAATCTCAAAGGCTAACATTCAAAGCAGAAAGGACAGAGTAGGGTAGAGTGTGGTGACTGTCCATATGTCCACATGTGCTCAGGTGTGCTTATGTATATATGTGTTGCTGGGTGTACACACATGTCTAAGTGACTGTGTGTGTGTGTGTGTATGTGTGTCTGAGTATGCATATGCATGTATGCATGTGTATCTGTCTGCATATGCATGCATGCACCTACCTCCTACCTGGTGTACATGCATGTGGTTGGGTATGTGGATATGCCTGTGTGTCTGCACCTGTGCACCTGCGTGCGTGCGTGCATGCATGCGTGTGTGTGTGTGTGTGTGTGTGTGTGTGTGTGTGTGTGGTTGCCACTTGGGGCAGGGGCCTCTCCAGGGAGAGAGGCTGCTAACCCAGATCAGCTGTGTTTTTATGCCCTATTTCCCCATTAACACTCCCCGAAGGCTCTAGAATCCTACAGCACAGGTTCTGGCTTGAATTTCCACACAAATAAAGTGGGAGAAGGGCCTTTCCCTCCCACTCTGTTCCCCTCTTCCCTCCTCTCTCTCCCCCTTCACCTCCTTCCCTCCCATCTTCTGCCTCCAGCTATGTCCTTTCTTTCTGATCAGGACCATGCTAGCCATGGACATGGCACTGCACCGGGATGGATGGAGGCAAAGTCTCCTCCAAATCTTGTTCTCGTCAGTTCCATCCAGGACCCCAGTGCCTTAGGTCAGGTCTTGTAGAACCAGCGCTGGAAGATGGAATGGCTTCAGGACCCGAGCTGATCCAGCCAGAGCTGGATCTCAACGTGAGCAAAATGACAGGGCTAGGGTGGGGCTGGGTCAAGGAGAACCAAAGAGCAACCCTGTCCCCTGCCTTGTCTCCACAAGGCTGCTTATAGCTAGGAGGAAGGCTGCCTCCCTGCGTTTGCCTCCTCAGCCCGGAGAATCACAGGCAGCCCCTCTCTCCTCTCTGTGCACACAGGCTTTCTGCAGAAACTCCAGACTAAAAATGAGAGATTTACTGTAAAGCTGTTCTTTCACTTTAGGGTGATATAACTTGAAATCAAATGACAGGCTCATAATCAGCCATACTGATGATGGCTTTTATGGGTCAGCCAGAAATAAAGATGGAGTAGAGTGGCTGGGCCAGGCTGGCTGAGGAGCACAGATTAACAGCCCTGAGAAGTCTGGGATGGAGTCCGTGGCCCAGGGCATTATTTATTCAGCAGATCAACGGGGCTTTGAAGGCAGTCCTTTAAGGACCTCATGGCCAACGAAAGGGAGCAGCATATTAAAATGACACAGTAAATTCACATCTGGTTCCCAGTACATTCTGCATGAACACGTCTCTCTCTATGGATGCACTAGAGTCATAAAGGACAATAGTTCCTGCACATGGGAGAAGCGGAGGACTAGGGGTGGTACATGCGCTGCCCCCCACAGGTCTGATTACCCCATAAGGACAAGGTGCAGAGCACTAGACTGCAGAGACTGCTTGGGCAACCTTCACCTACAGAGTCACTGGGACAGAGCACGGAAGCTGCCATGCTTGAAAGTGAAAGGCAGCCCCTTGGCTTCCTGTCCTCCATGGGAAGAAAGGGAGAGGTGGCACGGGGGACCATCAGAGGGGCCGCTTCTGTCAGTGTGGCTCCCCCTCTGCCTGCTTTTAACCTTCAGAGAGGTGAAACTCTGCCTGCTGGTAATTGTAGCCCACCAGGGTGAAATTATTTCAATTTTTTTAAAAAGCAGAATTATGTTTCCTTTTAGAATTCCTAGCAGTAGAAGGAGGTGAGAGAAACACTGGAGGGAAAGAGAAAAACTTAAGAGCTGGGAAGAAGGCATCCCTGCTCAAAGCAGCTGAGAAAAATCAGAGTGCGCACCCTGGCCGCGCTGTTGTGCCGCGCTGTCGTGCCGCACTGTCGTGCTTCTGCCCGCTGTCTTCCCAAGTGCACACGGGGCATCTATGAGAGAGGACCGTGTGGCCGGCCGTACACAGTCTTCCCACACCCATCCTCTGGACAGGGCGGGTGACAGCTGCATCCTCAGGCACACAGATGTGGACTTGCCTAAGACCTTCTGACCAGGAAGCAATGGAAGGTAAAGGAGGTACAAGCTCAGCACCCCAATCCAGAGCTTCGTCCCTCTTGCTTGTAAGATACAGACTGCCACACCAATCCGTGCATACGCATTTGTGTAGCAGCACAGTTCAACACAGCTAACTCTTGGAAGTGCCTCTACACCCATCAGCAATTGAGGAGGCAAAGAAAATGTCTCTGATATACACCAGGGGTACTACTTTGCTGTAAAAAAGGATGATGTCAAGTCCTTTATAGGAAAAGAGATTCACCATGAGACCATAATGTTAAGTGAAGTAAATCAGACACACACAGCTTAAATGTCACACAGTTTCTCTCCTACAAGAAACACAAATTAGAAATAAAGAGCAACACATAAAAGGTGGACAACAGGAGTTAGGGAGATCTTTCTCAAATGGGAAGTGGATCAATGGGAACAAAGGGGAAAGAATGGAAAGGGACAGCCAAATAGTTCAGCAGATTAAAGCACCTGCAAGCAGGCACAGGGGCCAGGGGTTTGATCCCTGGGCCTGCAGTGCTGGCGTGCCAGCCCTGTCTCTGGGGCGCACTGAGATGGAAATTGAGACTGGGCATGGTGGCGCGTGCCTGTAATCCCAGTTCTTCAGAGGCTCTAAACAGGAGGATCACTAGGAGTCCAATCTACTAGTGAGACCCTGAACACCCTGTAGGCCCTTCCCTAAGATACCAAAAAAANAAAAGGGAGGGAGAGAATGGAGGTGAAAATGTGTTACATTCCATGCAAGGAATGTAAACTACAGACACTATGGACATGCACTAAAAAACAGAAAAAAAAAATCCAATAATATAAAAGTCAGGTTGTGTTACATAACAAGGGCAAAGCCTCACAAAACAGTGTAAGTGCTAATAGAAATAAAAAAGTAATGGACAAGAAAAAAAAGTCACAGGTTAAGGATGGGTTCAAGCATACCCCACTCAACAGCAGATTCACGCAGTGCACCGGGGTCCTCTGGTCTGCAACACCAGAGGCTCTGTCATTTGGAGGGAAAGGAGTATCTGCAGCCAAGAGCCGGTGGGAGACAGCCCTACCCAGGAGTCATGGTTCTGCTACGGCCTCATTCTCTTTTGAGAATTTCTCGGCTGTGGCTGAAGATGCCCAGAGCCTGGGTCTGGAGCCCTGTGCACCACCCAGTAGAATGCACTGCACCACCACTGTGCAGCAGGGTGGCTGAGGCCAAGCCCACAAACAAGGGGAGTAAGGGGCTACTGCTGGTATGGAGCTGGCAGGCATGGAGGCTACCCTCCTCAAAGGCAGCCAGCAGCAACGGCAACGACCTATGCCAGGCTGGGCTCCCACCCGTACTGCTGGGTGGAGAAACGGCTCAGCGACGCATCCTAGACACGGGGTAGGGAGGAGAAACAAGGGTTTTTAGAAGATGGCACTAATGTAAACAGAAACCAAGGACAGCCCCCTGCAAAGCATCAGAGCTGGTGCAGGAGGGGATTTTCCCATTATGTGTGGGCTTCAGCCACGAGGCGCAGGACAATGTGCAGTCCCCAGGGTGTCCTGGAGGCGGGATACTGCTATGTTCTGTGTGTGCGACAGCAGAGACTTGGTGAGTCCCTGAAAATGCTTAGCTTACCCCGATCTGAAAGCCACAGGGCCATGCCTGTAGCCAAACATGAGCTGCCTGCTGGAAACACACAGTATCCCTGACGGCAGTAAGAGCCCAGTTCCCGGGACCCTTGACAGTCCCCAATAAGAGACCTCAGGGACTGCTTCCCACTGGCTTCCAGTCCTCCCAGCCTTCAACAAATACTTTTCCCTGCCGAGATCTATATCCTGCCTGGGTCACTGCAGGACAGGCTGTGGGGAGGGTGTGAAGGGGGGTGGCCTTTCAGGGACAGCAGCCCTATAGGCAGTCTCCTCAGGTTCCCAAAGAAGCCTGCTTCCCAGGATACTTAGGCACATGCAGGATCCCAAAAGTCGAGAAATGGCAAATGAACTTATTTTTCACAGCACTGTGGTGGCTAACTGACTAATTGTCAACTTGAACAGGGAACACCCAGCTGAACTAAGTCCTCAGGGTTCTGGGCGCAGAAGATCCACTTTAAGGAAGATTGTTGTCACAGCTATAAGGAGAATGGGGAAGGATTTCAGCTAATTTTCCTTGGAAAGGCTTCATGGCAGCTGATTTTCCTCTGAAGAGCTTGGGTCTTTGCCTCCACCTTGGTCTCCTGGCTTTTGGTGTGGATTCCTCAGCTTCCAGCACCGGTCTTGCCTCCTGCCCGGCAGACTCCTCCGTCTCCAGTCTTGGATCCTCAGGATCCTGACATGGACTCCTAGGGATGTTGCTAGGAGCTCCCAGACCTCAACTGGACCCTTTATGTGGACAGACAGGCTCCGCACTCTTCTACATCTGACTCTAGTAAGCACTGACGGATACAACAGTTAGCTCTCCCTTCCCATTACATGCTTGATGTGTTCTTCCTCAGCCTCCAGATGCTTCTTTAGGTGAAAGCCTTCCACATTTACAGCAACCAGGGCACCAGGGATCTGAGGAAAGGGAAACATCACGTGTCTCCCCTGAGCACTGAGCCACAGACCCTCTATTGTGTGGGCCTGCTTCCCAGCCACGGCTGCAGCTCTGCCTGCCTCCTCACTCCAGGGGCTCACGCTGCCAACCCCCCACTCCATCGAAAAAAAGATTCTCCAGTGCTCTGGCTAACATAAAAAGAACAGAACAATAAGTGAATGAACAGAATTGTCAGGTATTTAGGCAAGGTTGGTGTCCACACTAAGACAAGCAACACCAGGAGGCAGAAGACATGTCCTGTGTATCTGTATGTGTAGTCATTCATGTGTGAGTATATACACATGTCTCTATATGAGCACACACATGTGCATATGTGTACATGTGTGCATGCATGAATATACAAATTCTATGCACACAGGTGTACTTGTGTGGGTATATGCATGCAACATGCACACAGGAGTGTGTACAGGGGCTGTGTGCACATGCACCTGCTTATGGATGCATGTGTGCACATGTATACATGCATGAGCATGTACAGGTTCTCACTTTATACACAGGTCTGCATTCATGAGTCATGTGTGCATGGGTAGACGTGTGCCCATGCGTGTGTGCATGAAAACAAAGGAGAATTCATTCTGAACACAGGCAGCAGACACCCTGCAAAAACTCGGGTACTCCCCAGGTAGAGCAGGCTTTAGCCTGTGATGCACTGTCAGACCCTGCCTCCCACATGTCTGCAGAACAGGCCTACCCTGGAAGGGGAAGGACCCCCCTGAATGTGCCAGCTCCCCTTAGAGCAGCCTGCCTGCTTCTCTAGGGCTCCAGGCTCAAGCTCTGGATGGCGCTGTTAGTAACCAGTCGAGTTCCAGAGAGTCATCACCACTCAGTGTCCACACTGACACAGAAATTGAGCCCCTGGGAGCCCAGTGAACAACTCTGCAGTCTCCTGCTGCACAGGCTCATTAGAGACCCCTCCAGGGGCATCCGCTCAGTGCATTCTCAGCTTCCTGCAAAGTCAGTAAGTGGCCCCACTTCCTTTGCTTGCACCCTAATTACTATGGCCACATCTTCCAGCCCTCAGAGCCTGATGCTGCCCAGCTTGTGCGTAGCAACTTCTGTGACTGAGGCTGAGAGGGCCAAGCAGGAAGTGATGGGAGAAGAAGAGATGCCTCCTTCGCAACTTGGTTCTTCAGATGTCACCCGTGCATGGCATCCGGCTGACCAGCACAACAGCAGCAACAGCCAAAAGAAACCTCTCGGATCTGCCAGAGTAATTTTCTTCTCATTTGTGCCTCGGATCCAGTCCAGCTGAACGTGAGGCCAGCCACACACATTTCTGCCCTGTGCATGCTAGGAAAACGCAGATCATATGAGTTTGCTCAGGCCATTTGAATAGACCCATGTTACAAAGAGGGAAACTGGGACTCAACGAGTAAAAGAACTAGCTGTGGTCTGCTGGGACTGATCAGACAGCTTCAACTTTATCAATCACTAGTAAATTATGTGTCTCTTTCATTCCTGCAGAGCAATGCAGGTGCAGGGGGCCTCCGCTGTTGGGTCTCCTTGCCGCCCCCGCTCTGTGGGTGGGGTTCAGAAAAAAGTGAGAAATTCCTTCCTGATTGCTGCATTAACACTGGCCTGCCGCGGGGACTTCCTGCCCAAGGTTGCAGAACTTTCTTGTAAATGGTGGCTGCTCATTAGAAACACCTGGGGAGACTTTTAAAGCGCCCTATGCCAGGATGCAGCCCAATTACCTTCCCTGCTCTGGTGAGGGGACGGAGGCATCCACATTTTTAAAGTCCCCCCAGGGGACCTTAATGTGCAGCTGGGGTTAATAACTATTGTCAGCATTTTCACCACAGCCACCAGCCCAGGAGCGGAATTAGCTCTGTTTAAGAGCCTGCAGCAAAAGATGCTGAATTTAGGAGGAGGACACCACAGGTCTGCGGCCGGGTCCCTGTGGCACACTAAAACATATCCACTTCTTTCTGGGGTGTACAACCCTGGCCCCCTCACTGCCTGCTCCCCTAACACAGGATACCTGTTCCACTGAGGCATGTCCAGCCACAATCAGCCTGCCCTTGCTCCCCCACGAAGACTGCCCCCCCATGGCAATGCCCAGTGATGGGGACAGGTGGGCCTGTTCTTCTCCAAGCCTCTTACAAGCTCAATATGGGAGCCCTGAGCTCACCCAGCCTGCACATGATCCCTAACAGATAGTGTGCTCAGTAAGATCCAGGATAACTGTCACCCAGTGAAGAATGAGACTCCTGCTGTGCTCCTGGATGGGAGACACCAAGGTGCAGTCCTCAGGCTCCCAGAGGTCTACGTGGGATGTGGAACAAGCCTCAGCCACTCGCCACAGGGATGCCCTCACTGGCCCTGTACTGTCTGGCCTCCTCTGCTTTCTCCTTCACCCAGCTTCCTGAGATCACCTCAAGCCCTGATGCAAAGTCAGCTCCTGTGGGAATACAAGCTAAGCATCGCGAGACCTGTGGCCATGTCCCTCAGCCTGTGTGGCAGCTGCCCTCCTCTCAGGCGGCCTCAGGGGCAGAAGAGCTGGTCCCTGAAGAATGTTAGGTCCATGCTCAAACACTTTCCAGGCTAAGATTCAGGAATTTTTTTCTCTTGGAGGTGCTGGGCCATCCATTAAATATTAAATCAATCACTTGCTAAAGACTTGCTGCCAGACCCTTAATCCCTGCACTCAGTGTAAACTGAGCCTCAGCCTTCTGTGTCTCAAACAGCCAGGACCATGAGTAACCTAGCTCTTTACTGCCTGGCCTGTGCTGACAGGACAGGGGCTTTGGCAATAGAACCTTGCAGGAGGTAGCACGTAGCCCACCAGGAGGCACAACACATCCCACTTGTAGTACTGGTAAGGCGAACCACAGCTGGGGATCTTGGCCTGGACCCTTCCTTTTCCTGGGCGAGGGATTTGCCATGGCGAAGTTCTCCTATGCTTTCATCACTTGTTTCTTAGCTGAAATACTTGCATAAAGAGAGTCTTGCTCCCTGCCACTGTGTGGTCACCTCAGCTACAGCTTTGCAGGAATGACAAAATACGTGCTGGATTCTTCCTTGTTGGCCAGCGTTCAAAATAAAGAGTTACATCCCTCGTGTCATCCGAAGGTGGCCAATTAGTTGTTTTTTGAAGAATCATTGTGAACTCATGGCTTGAAACACATCTGGCTCCCCATGGTCATTATTCCAGCTGATGCTGGGATCTCACACCTTCTACCAGTAGGGATCTCTTCAAATTGGCTCCTGGGTCCTCTGGACATGACCTGGATTCCAATATCTATGTTCTTGTTTGGTCTGACACAGTGTTCCACCTTGTACATTCGAAGTCCCAGCCCTACAGGCAGCCATTTCTCCACAGAACTCTGGGCCTTTTAAGGAGAAATAGTATTTCTATGAGGACGTTTTAAAATCTAGGGTGTTGGACACTCGGTGAGTCTCTCCCAACTTATGTCTGTGAACTGGATATTTTCTTGTCTCTTTCTTTGATAATTTCTTTTTCCTTTCCATTTTCTCTGATTTCTGTTTTGCTTCTGTAACACTTGTTTAACTAAGTTTTAGGGTATATAGGCAATGCCTCAAATTCCCTCTATTTTATTTCATTTCATTGACATTTCATTCTGCTTTCTAGGACATTGCAAGCTTATATTGCTACTCTTTTACAGAAATTTTGTTTTGCTATTTTAATTTCCAAGAGCTCCATTATGCCCTCTGAATGTGCCTTTTTTATAGCACGCCACTATTATCCTGTAGTACAGTAACTTCTCCTACACCCAAGACAATCACTTATCCTTTCTCCATGTCTCCATGCAAGCCACACGGTCTCTGTTTCCTTCCAATTCCTTTCTGTCCTCCTTTTTCACTTCAATTTCTTTTTTTTAAGTTTTATTTATTTGGTACAGGGTCTCATTATGCAAATCTTCCTGTCTCAGCCTCCCCAGCACTGGGATTACAGGTGTGCACCACCATGCCCGGGTTCAGTAGTGGGCACAGTACACTTGGGGTTCCTGAACAGGCATGACATACAGTACTGGGGATCAAGCTCTGGTCCTTGCACTTGCCAGGCAGGTGCTTAGATTGTTGAACTATCTCCCCAGCCTCACTTTAGTTTCTGATGGTTCCCTTCCAACATGATGACCCTTCATTGTGTGTTCCTATTTGAGGGCTGGGCTGACGGAAAACTGTCTTTGTAGAGAACAGACTGTCTCCCAGGCCTCCCAGCATTCTGACCAGAAAGAGAGCCAGTGATATCCCAGGGATGTCCAGTGCTGGGATGACACAGGTCTTTTCTTTGAGGTGATCAGTTTCCCTGAATGGAATTCCTCCATCCCTCTAATTTCCTGCCTAGACAGTGTGGAACTGGTTTCCACTTCCAGGAGCCAAGCAGGGGGTTACCATTCCATCCAGAGACTTCACTCCCTACTTTGTGGTATGGCGTGGGCCAATGCTGGAGTCTGGATGTTTCGGATGCAACTCAAAGAATGTACCTCTGGGCTTCTGCTAGTGCTGGGCTGTGCCTGATCCTTTGAGTATGTGACACAGCGAGGGAAAGCATCTAGAAGTTTATGACTGTTCCTGATAAAAACTCAACAAATGTGTTTATTTTCATTCCTTTCTCAAGTCTGCGTCTTCAGGGGAGCCCTGGAAGCTGATTTTTGGGGTTAAATGGTCTACAGTGTGGATCAGTTTCTTCCTAGGTGACCTCTCCCTTTCCATCCTGAGAAGCAGGATCTAACTGTCCCTAGTCCAGCGATCAATGTCACTCTTCATCCCTTGACATCTTGTCACACTGAGCTGAATTCATTCCTCTGCTCACTGTTTTCCATTCTCTTTGATCTCATTTTATTCCTATTATTCTCATGTCCACATATTTTGTGGGGGGACGAAGATAAACATATACAAGGCACTGTATTTAACCCAAAGCTGTCTCCAATCTGTTTTATTTTTTTTTAAAGAAAGCAAAACATAGTAAAATGAATAAATAAATAAATAAAAACAATACAGAATTTCACTAAGCAAAATGACAGGAATTCAACAATGATTGTTATATTGCATATTGTTGTCTTCAAATTAGTTGTTCACATTACCAGATACAAGTATGCAAAATTGGTTAAAAAAAAAAAAGAAGAGAAAAAAATTTAAGCATTAACTGCTCCTTTCAATAGACAAGCACAAATTAGCAGTACAATTATCCAAGCCATCCTGTGTGTGTGTGTGTGTGTGTGTGTGTGTGTGTGTATATATATATATATATATATATAT
>NDGN011343848.1:0-10919 GCA_002564285.1 Tympanoctomys barrerae | reverse complement strand
GTGCTTTGTTAAGCTTGTTCTAAGTAGGTACTTTAGACCACTGAGCCATCTCACCAGCCCCTGGAACTTTGAATAGGAACGGAAATCAGAATTTTATTTTCCTCAGTGTTATACACTAGATTGTGCCTCTCTTCTCATCAATTTATGCTATTGTCCTAAGCCCACATATCCAGAATGACTGGCTTTATAAGCAGGTCTTTTAGAGATAATTATGTTAAAATAAGGTCACAACTATGGACCATCACACAGTGTCTTTTAAAACAGAGATTACAGAGACATGTGGATAGAAATGTAAAGACGCAGGAAGAAGGTGGCTACCTACCAGCCAAGGGTACCTCTTACACCTCAGAATAAAGCCAAATTTTGATCTTTTAGGGTTTTAGGCTCAAGAACTGTGAGAGAGTAATTCTATTGTTTAAGAACTCTGTGGCATTTTGTCATTGAGGCCCTGCAATAGATACAACCAGGCTCTACCACTTTTTTTTTTTTTTTTTTAATCAAGAAGGTATCCAGACATTCAACTAGAGCCTCTTTCTGGGGGAAACCCATAGAAGATCTCAGAGTTGGGATGGGGTAGCGGGTAGGGGGCTAAGATTCTAAGAATGAGACAATGTCATTGTTTTGCCTTCCTGGGTCCTTTGAGGCTTATCCTTCTGTGCGTAGTGTATTGCCACCAGAACTCTGCTGGCTGAAATTGGACATTACCATACCCATTCCAAGGCTGACAGGCTGAAGCATGTTGAAAATGGACTTGAAATTTAAAGCCTCTTCCCTTTTTGAGGCAGGGTCTTGCTAGATTGCTAAATTGCACAGACACAGCTTGAAGTTATGATCACATTGACTGAGCCTCCCAGAGTGCTGGGATTGCAGGCATGCATCACAATACCCAATTTCTTCCCTGGAATTCTTAGCAAACTTTGCACAAAGATCAATAGGCAAATGAGAAGTCAGTCTTGTCATTTTACAAAGTGAAGTAATCCCCACACCTCAAGGTGGAGTGCTGACAGCAACTGACCTACAGAATATGTAAGGGCCTTGTCTTAGTTACTTTCTTCCTCTCTGGGACAAAATCCTTGACAGCTACAATTTCAGGGAGGGGAGTTTTATTTTGGTTCACAATTTGTGGATACTTTAGTCCATAGTTAGTCAGCTCCAAGGCAGAGCGGGATGGCAGAGGGACATGGTGGAAGAAAAACAGCTTATAGCAGGGTGTCAGGAAGCAGAGAGAGAGAGAGAGAGAGAGAGAGAGAGAGAGAGAGAGAGGAGAGAGAGGAGAAAGAGAGAGGAGAGAGAGAGAGGAGAGAGAGAGAGAGAGAGACCTAAACAGTTATTCCAGGCCACAGCCTCCGTGACCTGTCTCCTCCTACCAGATTTCACTTCTGCTAATCACATTTAGCTATAAACTCATCAGTGGAATGATCTACTGATTAAGATCACACTACTAGACCCAATCATCTCCCAAAAAGCCCCCCAGATAAGTACATGGGGCTTTGGGATGGGCCTCTAAATGTAAGCCACAACCACACTCCTTTGGGAAGCTTAAATCCAATGTCCCCAGTTTTCCCTTCTCAAACTACACCTTGTCTCTTTCTTTGTCAGTATCTAATTGTAATTCTGTACAATTGACTCCCCAGCATGGGAAAAAAAACCAGTTGGAAGCTGTTCTGTCTGCCCAGCCCTTGCCTGGGGCAGTAACTGCCTGAGATGCCCACAGAAGACTAGACCATGGAAAGGAGATAGATGCGGACTGGATGCCTTAAAGAACCTTGTTGTTCTCAGCATTCCAAGAAGCAGGAAGTGGACTGATTAGGGGACAGACCTCTTCCATTTGAATGTAAACGAGGAAATGAGCGGGAAGGCAGGCCTTTCATATACCATGATCCATTGTGAAACGTGGTCCAGATGTGAGTTCCTAATAATCAGGTGGATAATCTTCTTCCACCACTGCAGGTACCAAAGGGTGGGGGAAACCCACACCTGTTTCCTAGGTGCCTTTCCTGCTGACCTACCATCTTCAACACACTTGACCTGTCAGGGAACACAGGGTCCTGACATTCTCTTCTCCAAGCTGGCATGGACATGCTCACGATCCTTGCCTTTCTCATCCAGTGATGCCTGTTTTCTATCTCTATCATCATTATCTCCCCTTCTCAAGTCCAAAATGACTGTGGGAAAATAGTTGTGGGCTGGGAGGGCTGGTTAGGTAACTGTTCCACTTAAAAGTTTTGCTTCCACCTCAAGGCCTGCATGAGAGAGGTGTGAAATTGAGCAGCTCATTGCAAGCCCACATGATCTAAAATGTGTTTCCTATTTTTAAATTGGGCTTATTTATGTATTTTACAGTTTCTTTTTATGCATGGAAATAGAACAGCAATGAAAATACTCTTCTCTTTTTGTCTCTGACACAGACTCATCAGTTATGGCTCTGTGTTCTCCCATCCCCACTGCCTCACTCTGGCTGACTGGTCCCTTGTGTTCAGAGGGGGCAGGGTGACTGCCTTTAATAGGCTTGCGGTCTGGTTGTTGCGTCTGTCTTCAGTGCTTGGAGATCATGTTCTTTTTGCGAACTTTTTTTTGGGAAAAGGTCTGTGAAAATTTATATTCTTTGAACTAAGAAGGGCAATGTAGATGAGGCCAGCATTCTACTCACTCATGGTTACTGCAATGCATCGCAGCACCACTGTTGAAGTCAATCAGGAGACTTCATGAGCTCGTTTTCATGCTATCCAAGGCAGGTAGTCGTCAACATTCTGTGTGTCTTAGAATTTCCCAGTAGTTCAAGTCCAACTTCTTATCATCATTACCATTAAAGTAGTTCAACACTGATACTGTAGAGTATACTTTGGGAAGTACAACAACACTTGACTTGGTGCACATCATAGATTTATTCAACAAGCCTAAACTCTGTCCTGAAAGACAACAGTCGAGTGGAGAGATGGAAGTGCAGCCTCTATAGGATTGTCATTAAGAAAATCTGAGGAGAGTGACTTGCATTTAACAATTATTAGACTTTATTATACTTCTATGTTTCCTGCTATACCATTCTGGGAAGTTCATGAGACCAGCCCAAGGGAGTCCCAGTGTGGGCTTCAGGTGCTGGGAAGACAGGTATGAGATCTGTCCATTCTGTTGTGTCCCCAGAGCTCAGTGTCACACCTGGCCCATACTCTACACCCAATAAACATGCAATTGCTATCAATTCAATTAATATGGATTTGTAGAATGTAAACCAACCCAAGTCAGGGAGTGGTCAGTCACTTTTGAAGAGGTGACTAGGACAACAATGATTGCAATTGCATTAGTGCTGGAGTTTCAGTGGTGACTAGGAAATAGGAATAGGGAACAGCATTACAAGGGTAAGGGGAGGGAATGGCACACTTAATGATAGTGATAACAGATGAAGTACAAGGGGTGATGGGAGACGAGGTTGGAGTGCTAGGCTCAGGCCAGGACACGGAGGACTTTGAACCTGACTGTGGGTATTGTTAAGCACTTTATGTAAAGATGTGGCATAGTCATTTTTATATTTTAGAAAGATTACTTGGCTTAAATTGCCCACAAAAGTAGAGCTAAGGAGAGTAGTTAAGAGCCTATTGCAAAGAGTGGAGAGAAGATGAGCATTAAAATCAGGGCTATGGGAGTCGGGGGGAGGGGAAGATCCAAGGGTGGTCCAACTATGACCTATGGAACCCAGCCATTGCTTAGTGGCTGGTGCAGTCCTGGGGCCTTAGTCCTGCCTGGAGACAGAGAATAATTATTTGATCCTGGTGCTACTGAGTGTGGTTAGAGGCCTCTTGCACTGCCCAGTGAGGCCTGGAGAAACATGCTGTCCTTCTGGAAGGTGCTCTCCAGAGGTGTGGCGAAGGGCAGAGGGATCATTCTGCCAAGACTTTATTCACCTGGGCTGTCAGTCTGATAAACAAAGGTGTTGTCAAACTGTCTTATTGAAAAGTAGTTTAAATTAACCTTGACAGGTGTATTAATAAATAATAAGGCCTGAGTGGCTTATAAAGAAATCAATTACTGTATAAATTTCAAAATAGCACATGCTCAGTTGCAATCCAGTGATGGTGAGGCAGTCTCGTGCAATTCCAAATGTGTCTAAACTCAATTCCAGGCAATTTCATCATTTGGGAGATCAGACAGAATGCAATGAGTAGCACAGACTGCTATTCATTCCAGAATGGTGGGGGGATATTCCTTGTGCGAGGACAATTTGTGAAAGACGAGAAAATTTCCCCTCATTTTCTACCTGTAATGTGCTGCACATGATCTGGATATGCCTCTTTGCATAATCCCTTAGACTGTGCTGGGAACTGGAAAGAACCCGAGGGTCACATGACACAGTGCTTCTGACCCTTCCAGACTAATATTTTGTGATGTTCCCTTTATTATCCCGAAATGGGATTCATAAATTATATAACCTACCTAGACATTTCATTTTGAAAATCTATATAATGCTCAAAGTGCAAAGTAAATGAAAAATAAAAAGCGAAGTAATTTATAATAAAATAAGAGGCATGTTGATATGCGAATGAGTGGATGTGAGTAGACTGGAAGGCATTACAGCAGACAGATGATTGTTTGATGGAAACTGAAATGAATGTGTGGAATTGGCCACTCAAATACACAAACAGCCTGGCCTTTTGAATTGTGATTTTCTGAGATAGTGGAGATTGAACAAAACAAAGCTCACCTCCCCTTGATTTGCATGGTAGTCACATTCCAAAAAATTTAGTGTATATAAAAATTATGCAAAAAATGTTGTCTATACGTGAAACCCAAGTAGGCACTGGTCCTATATAATTACATGGATTTTTTTACTTAGATGTCGGCTCAGACATTCTAAATTAAGTGGGGTGTGGTCCAGCTCTTCTATGGGCAGGGTCCACCCGCACATTGCAGGCTGTATGGTTTCCAAATAGCCATGGTCTCCCTGCCATCTGCTGTGAAACCAATATCCTAGAAAGGTCCACACCATTTATTTGAAGTAGAGTTACCCATTGTGGGATCCACTGTTCTTATCTCATCTCCTCAAGGCTTGAGTGGACCTACCGAAGTCGGCCAAGCGGGGGGACTTATGTCCCTGGGAAGAGACCAGGACCCATGTCTGTATCTATCAGAGCCATCCTTCCTGCTGACCTACTCCCCACTCACACCATGGGCCTGCATCCACGTGCCTTCACCCTTGACCTGAGCAGCAATCAACCCATCCCTGAGCTCGACACCTTGTGAATCTGGACATTTGTATTGTGCGCATATTTTTAAAGTAAGACTCATCTGTACTTAAAAGTACTTCTCTCTGATCTATTTTTGATTTTAGCTTAGTAATGGTGAGAGACATGGGTCCGCTTTTGTCTCTGGCATGCGGGAAGCCAGTTTTTCCCACACCATTTATCAGAGAGGATATCTTTCCTCCAGAAAAGGTTTTGGCCCTTTGTCAAAGATAAGGTGGTTGTTGAGTGTGTTGGGAATTGTTTCTGCTTCTTCTAATCTGCCCTCAGGCCTATTTTTTCTAGTACTGTGCTGCTTTTATCATAGTAGCTTTGTAGTATAATTTCAAATCAGGGTGTGATGTTTCCTGCCTGGCCTTTGTTGTCCAGAATTGTCTTTGCTATTCTAAGTCTCTTCTGGCTCCAAATAAAGTTTAGGACTGTTTTATCTAGTTCTGTGAGGTATATTTGGTATTTTGATTGTTACTATATTAAATATGTATAACAGTTTTGCATTATGGCCATTTTCACTGTGTTGGTTCTTCCTATCCAAGGGCAAGAGATACCTTTCCTTCTATTTTATGGTATCTTCTTCAATCTCCCTTTTCAGAGTGCTGTAATCTTCAATGCAAATATCTAAATATTAAAAGGGAATACTAAGTCTGCTGGAAGCTTACTTCAAGGTAGAACTCTTGAAGACAGGTACAGGCAAAGACTTTATGAACAAAATCCTCATTGCATGGGAAATATAAAGAATCAACAACTGGGATCTTGTCTTGTTAAAAGAAATCTTTTTTGAATATTAAAAGAAAGCAATAGAACACTTTCCTGGCAAAGTGCAAGGCCCTGAATTCAATTCCCAGTACCACATTAAAAAAATAAAGTAAAGAAAGCAAAAGAGTGAAGGGAAAACCCCCCACCTGTTTTTTAGACAAAGAGATAAATCTAGAATATACAAAAAACTCAAAAAATACCCCCTAATTGAAAGACCTAATCAAGATATGGACATCTAAATGAATAGACATTTCTCAGATGAAGAAGTGGAATGACAAATAAATGCATGGAAAAATGTTCCAACATCAGTGGTCATTCCTGGAATGCAAATTAAAACAACACAGATTCATTCCATCTCACTCCAGAAAGATTAGCTATCATCAATAAGTCAACTAGTAACAAATGCTGGTGGGGCTGTAAGGAAAAAGAAACCCTTCTCCACTGTTGGTGGGAGTGTAGACTTGTGTAACCACTGTGGAAATCAGTGTGGAGATTCCTCAAAAAGCTAAAATTAGAATTCCATTTGACCCAGCTATTACCCTTTTTGCTTTCCTTGTGAAAGAATTAAAAATGTCATACCACAGTGATATATGTGTCCCCATGTTTATAGCAATACATTCTGTAATAGTTAAACCTTGTAAACAACCCAAATGATTATCAACTGATGAACAGTAAAGAAGGTTCTTTTTACACAGTGGAGTACTACTCATCCACAAAGAAGGATAACTTTGAGACAATTATAGCTAAATCAACACAGTTTGAGACCATTGAAATAAATTATACACATATGTGTAAATATAACTTTGTTCCTCTAGCATGAGAAACTGAAAGTATAAATAAGAACCAAAATATATAATAAATATTGTGAAATAGGAAGAAAATGTTCAAATGGGAAGGGGAACTAGGGAGGAGGAAAGAAAGGTAAGAGAAAAAAAAGGAATACAAGGAAAAATGGAAACAAAGCTTTTGTAAATAATGGGAGAAGAGAGGTTCAAAGGAGGATGGGGGTCAGGAAGAAAACAAGAATCAAGATATTTCATGTTCAAGTACAAATTCTCTATAATGAAAATGATCATTATGCATATCCTAAATGTACCAATAAACTTAATTAACTAAAACTATAAAATGGGCGTAATAAATAATGCAAAAGCGGGACTCCAGTCCTGCTGCTGATTCAGATAAGTAGGGTCACTGATGGCCTCTAGTGCACCACAGCTTGAATGGGCACCTGTATCAGAACTCCTTTTTTGAAATTCAATCCATAATGTGGGAATCTTGCTAGAGCTATGATTCTCAGGTTCTTAGTAGTCTGTCCAATGTCCTACTTTGCTGTGTCCTTTCTTTTTCTCCAAAGGAAGTGTGAAAATAAACATCAAATCTCTAATTCTAATAAAACAAAATATTTTTCTTTATTTTCTCTATTGTTTTTTCTGAGTAAAGGCATTTATCTACCTTTATCGACTTCAGATTTCAATGTTTATTTTTTGATTTACAAGACATTAAAAGCCCTCTTTACATATCAAAATTTCTTCTCAGCAGCTTACTAGAATACCTGAAATTTCCCTATACCTTCAAATAAGGGCATCCGAAGTTCTGTAAAATGCAAATGTTCTTGATTTATTCTTATGAATTCTTTAGTGACCTCTCAGGGCCTTGGCTTCTACACAATACAGACAAACATATTTATTTCACAGTGTTCTTATGAAGGTTAACTTAATTAAGTATACAATAAAACACTTGCACTGTACTTTAGCCAAGCAAAGCCTTGTTTAACTTCTTGCTCATGAAGAGGTTTGGTAGATGCATTGCATGCGTAGCGCTACCCTTTCTCACTAATCTCAAAGCAGACATCACTAATATATCTTGGCATCTGAGGCATCCAGCCTCAGATACCTTCTCAAATTAGAACTCCAGGCAGGCAAGACTAATTGATGTGAGCCCGGGATTTGAATTCTGTGTCGATCTTTGTCTCAGCTAATTGCTGGACATTAACTCCTCTCATGTTAGTGAAAGCTAAGATAATCCGTGTTTGTTATGGATCCTGGAGGGATGGAGAGAGTTCTACACAACAGCAATAGATGATTGCAGAAGAAAGAAGGGGGAGTGCCTAAGAATGTCAGCTGGAGGAGGGCCCTGAGCCAAGGGGCACACCAAGCCTTCAGAAGTGGATGAACAACAGGAAGCTGCCCAGTGCTTGCTCGGTGTCTAATGGATATCATTCCTGCCTACACATTTTATTTGCTGCTTTCTCAGGAATTTTTGCCCAGTGGTTATCTTGTTGAAATCCTGCCTATGAAATTTAGCTCAAACTTAATACAAGAAATCACACCTTAATATAAGCTGAGATTGAAAAACATGGTGAACAGTTAATTAAAAATGATTACAGTAAAAGACACATTGTCATTAATCTCCCTCAAAATACCCCACCACCACTTTGGACATACTTATTCTGCTGTTCTTTTTTTGTTCTTCAACATATTTGGTACAGGGTCTACAGGGTCTACAGGATCTACAGGGCCTACAAGGTCTCGCTACGTAGATTGGATTTGTAGTGAGAGTCCTGTTTTCAACCTCCCAAGTGCTGGGATTACAAGTGCTGGGATTACAGGTGTGCACCACCAAGCCCAGTCTCAATCCTCATTTCAGCACCCCCTGAGGGTGGGGCCAGCACAGCAGGCAGGGGATCAAACCCTGGCATGCTGTGCTCTGCCTAAGCAACCGTTTTAGTCCACTGAGCTATCTGGTCAGCCATTATTCTGCTGCTCGTGTCATTTACTAAAGTGGTTTAGAAGTCCTGTTTTGTGAGTGTATGTAGCTGCTCTGTGCAGCTGCCTCCATGTCATGAATTGATTCAAAATGCTTACCTTCCCTGGTCATTTTGACCTTGGGTAGGAGCGAGAAGATCCACAGGGCTAGATACAGTGGATGAGTTGGGTGAAGACATATGGAGCCTGTTTTTTCACTGGGTGGTACTCAGCATCCATATTCACCACATTTCTGATCACAAATGCTAAAGACACTCAGAAAAGCAGTCCCTAGAACTGCTTCAGAAAGTGCCAAATGTGATGGGTAAGTGTATTTGAAACGAGGAGGAATATTTTGAATTATTGGCAACATTTTTAAAATAAATTTTAAAACTTAAAATATTCACCATTTTTGTTGGTCACTTCTCTAATATTTAACAACAGTTTTTAACATTTTTGTGCTGTCATGTGGCATGATTTTTTCTAGTAGTGTTGTATGGATTATGTTGTCTCATCCTCACAGTAACCCTGCAAATTGGTTTTTATCGTTGTCTTCCTTGTGCTAAGGAAGAACACAAGGCCTGGCGAAATTAATACTCAGAGAGGAAGCACGAATGAGGCCTTACATCCAGGCTTCTGCTGTTGAGGACAAGGAGGCCATGCACTCCCTGAGCCCTTTTGTAAGTCCAGCCATGTACTGAGAATAGAAGAAGAAAGACAAGCCCTTGATGCCAGGGCTCTTGGTCTGAGCGCGGGGGGTTGGTGAGCCACTCATGAGTTTCCAAGGGCGGAAAGAGGAGGAGCTCTGGTGGTCAGGTAGGGGGATGGGGAAGGCCGGTGCTCTTGTGCTAAGCTTGCACCTGCTGAGACACAGAGCAGTCACTGATGTAAGAGCCGAAGGCCCTAGGACCACACAATTCTCTAGTTTTAAAAGTCCAACAGTATGATTCTCAGATTCACCAATGATAATGGAGAACATTTATTTTCTGTCACTTCATCCGAATCCTGAATGCTAGAATTCAAAGATTCTATGATCCTTAACTGTGATTGTGAGACTCTCCGTATCTCCTGCATCATTTTGCTTTAGAAGCCTTCTACAGAGATAGTTTTACTTATCCTCTTTTAGTATCTGGGGGGAAAACAGGGCTTTCTTTTTCCTTGCCTTCTGGGTGTTGCCTTTGGTGACCCATTGATAGTACAAGCCCGCCAACCCTTAGGAGCCCTAGTGGGCTCAGAGCCTGCTCTTTGAAGGCTTTAGGGGCCATATCTGTACCTTGGTTGCTTCAAGCCAAAACTAAGGCAGGAGTGTTAATTATGTAGGAAAATGCTTTAACTTGGCAGGCAGCATGGCAGGATGACTCAAGCACGTACAGAAAGTGCAGTGGTGGTTTAAAAAGTTTTATACCTCCACCACAAAAAGGGGTTGGTGTCACCACTTTACAAATGAAGAAATAGGTAGAGAAGGGCAAGTGACGTTGCTAAGGCCTCTGGGTTAGTATAGGTTGAGTGTCCCCTCTCTGAAATGCTTGGGACCAGGCTTGCAGGTTTGTCTGCATTTATGAAAGCTCCTTTGCACACACATGATGAGCTGTCTCGCAGATGAGACCCCAGCTCAAGCATTTGATTCATTCATGTTCCAATATACCTTATCCACATGCGCATGAAGGGAAACTTGTGAAATGTTTGTACATGTAAATTTCACGCTGTGAAATTTTCCATTTGTGGCATCGTGTAAAGTTCCCCAAAATGTCAGATTTTGGAGTATTTTGGAATTTGGGTTACGGGATTAGGGGTGTTCAAACTGTAAATAGCAGAGCAGATCTCTACCTGAGCTTTCCTGAGCTAGCTTTCGCAGCAGATGCTGTCTTGAAAAAGACACAGAGATAAGGAGAGCACTGAGCCCCCAGCTGCCATCACTGTGTAGTGAGGCTCCCCTGGGCCCCCAGGGCTCCGCACATCACTCCTCTGAGGCCCTGTCCAGTATCTCTCATCAGGACAGCTGTCATCTCTCTGTCTCAAGGTTCACCCTGTTTCTTTCTTTTTCTCACCAGCACCAGCTAGTGAAATAGCTGACCACTATTTCCATGGACTGCCACTTCTTTCCATGGGCTGCCACTTCTTTCCATGGACTGCCACTTCTTTCCGTGGACTCCCACTTCTTTCCGTGGACTCCCACTTCTTTCCGTGG
>NDGN011343815.1:0-24927 GCA_002564285.1 Tympanoctomys barrerae | reverse complement strand
AAAAATCCCTCAATAAATTATTAGCAAATGGACTTAATCAATTTAACCATAACCAAATAGCTTTTTTACTAAAATTTCAAGCTTCGTTCAACATTTGAAAATCAACTTAATTCACCACATTCATAGAATAAAGAAGAAAAGTACATGATAATTTAATAGATACAGAAATATCTGGATGGAACTCAGAGCCCCTTGATAATAATAGTTACAAGAAAGCCGGTCAAACAGCTCAGCAGATTAAGGGGCCTGCAAGCAGGGCAGGGGCTGGGGCTCCATCCCAGGGCCTGCCGTGCTGTCCCCGCCCCTGGGGCGCGCTGAGACTGCAATTGACACTGGGCTTGATGATGCACACCTGTAGTCCCAGCCTTTGGGAGTCTGTAAACAGGCAGATCACTATGAGTCTAACCTAGCAGGAGATCCTGAACACCCTGTATACCCTTCCCTAAATACAGAATGAATAAATAAATTAATTAATTAATTAAACTAAATCAAATTAAAAAAAATAAATACAGGAGGTCTAAAACTTCAAGGGAACTTTCTTATTTTCATGACTAATAAATACTATCTACAAAACAAAACATCCCCACAGCTAATGTACCATATAACACTAAAAGACTCAGAATAAATTCTCCCTAATACCAGGAAACATCTGGTTTATTTCTCCTGGGTCCCACATAGCATTTAAAATGTTGGCAAGAGTCACACACACTTCACCAAAGAGGATCCTAGAAGGCCGGTGAGAGTGCAATCACAGTTAGTGTTAGCCATCGGGAGAATACTAATCAAATTCACAAAGAAACGCCACTACAGATTTACTAAAATGTTTAAAAATTAAACCTGAAAACACCCAGTTCCAGTGAGGACACAAAGCAATGGGTGTTCTTACACATTAATTGTGGGAATGCAAAATATACTCAGCCAATTGCCAGTTCTGAGGCAGCTTCCACTTCTGAAAGAGTTACCATAAACCTATATAATCTTTACCCTGAGGCATGCATGGTTTTCTTTTTCAAATCTATACTTGCTTGCAATAAGTAATAATTATACTCTTATTGGGGAATCGGTAAATATGCACTTTGGATCTTGATCAATTTTACTTTCCCATCCCAATTTCATTTTCTCCTTTCTTCCTCAGATCCCTTCTCAGTGCACTGGGTCTGCCTCCCTGTCTCCTTCCCTTTCTCTTTTATTTTCATCTTTATCTTATTTATATTTTGAGTTGCTCATAGTACAGAATCTGTGTGATATTTAACATTCTATGACTGATTTATTTCGCTCAGCATTACAGTTTTAGTATGTCTAATTTTCCGATGAATGACTTAAATTTGCCCTTATTAATGGATGAGTATTACATTAGGTTTATATAACATGCTTCTGCTCTCCATTCATCTGTTTCTAGGTACACAAGCCACTTTCACCTCATACCAACCTGGATATGAATTCAATAAGTAACAAGAACAATGCGCCAATATTCTCAGTGAACATAGATATAAAAATATTCCTGAAGATACTTGCAAACAGAGATCAACAAATCATTACAAGTTCATACACCATGACCAAGTCAGCTTCATCCAAGGACACAAGGATGAAAAACAACTATATATATATATATATATATATATATATATATGAAAATTTGCAAATATTTTAGTAGCTTTAATGACCATAAACTTAAATTACCTCAAATGCTCATCATCTGGCAATAAATAACTATGGACACGCATAAAATACAATACCGCCCAGAAATAAAAATGAATCACTACCACTACATGCAGCAATATGACTAAATCTCAAATGAATTGTACAAAGTCAGGAAAGTCAGACTCAGATATTGTACACTATATGGTTCCATTCATACAATATCACATAAAGAGATAAATCTTAAGGACAAGAGACAGATCACTGATTGCCAGGGACAGAATAAAGGAAGAAAATATTAATTTTGTGGTACCAGGAAGGAACTTTGGAAGTAATAGAAATATCCCCAGTCTTAATTTTTGTACAGGGTACAGAGTATATATAGTGTTCATTGAAATTCAAAGAACTAAACATACTAAGAAGAGTGAGTTATATGTTATGAAAAATATTTATCTATGGGAGGTTTATGACAGCGAACATTTATCATATGATGATGGGTGTGGGTCAGAAATCGAGGTTTCTCTTAGCTCATTTCCTCTGTGACAGTGTCTCTCCAGCCTACAGGAAGTGATATGCTGCCTGCAGTTATCTTATCTTTCAGTAGGGAAGGTACACTTCCAAGCTCACTCTGGTCTTGTTTTTTTCTATCCCAGATTAATGTATCCTGAACATTTATCTCTCAGAATTAATTGAGAGATAAAATACCTCCATGAAAAAGAACAACTGAAGGAATCCATGAACACAAAACAAGTTCTACAAAGTCTTGGGAAAGATACTGTAGATAGAGAAAACAAGGCCCCCAATTCCAAAAGTACAAACAGAAAGAAGCTACAAGGCTGGCAAGGAACCAAAGGAAGAGGAAAGACAGGGTACCAACAACAGAAAAATAATATGATAAGTGCAAACTGACACATGTCAGTTATAACCATCAATATAAATGGTCTCAATTCACCAAAGAAACAGACTGGCAGAAGGAATCAAGAAAAAAGATCCAATAATATGTTGCATTCAAGAAAAACACTGAACTCAAAGACAAATTCATAGACAAAAAGTCAAAGCATGGAAAACGATACTCCATGTGACAAGAACTCAGAACAAAGTAGGGATTGCTATTCTATTTGCAGACAATGTGAACCTCAAGCCAACAGAATCAAGAGATAATGAAGATGACTCACACCTGTTAAGGGAAATCTCCAAGAAGAAGAGATAGCAATCCTAATATATGTGTACTGAGGTCTTGTTTTCACCTAAGTTGGTGACATCTCGTCGCACTTACCTTGCTCCCCTTATTCAAAGTGAATGGTCACATCCTGCTCCACGTAAGAAAGGGTGTTGCACAAACACTAGATGGAAGATCAAAGCCAGCATGTATGCACAGAGCGAGGAGTCCTTAAGCCTGTTTGTTGCATAAACTATTAAAGACTAAATTAGACCAGAATGTACTGATAGCAAAGGCCTGAATTACAGCAACAACAAAGACTTGTGACAACACGCCGAAGAGTTTCCTGTGCAAAGAACTTCACCAGCCTGGGGCGGAAGTGGCATGAGCCATTGTGAGATAGACTCAACTGGAGATATAAGAACCAGACTGAGTGTGAGGAATAAGACCAGCAGCCTCAGAAACGGGAAAGATAGCAACCAGGCCGCACGTTAATACTGATCTCTCAGGGGCTGGGGAGATGGCTCAGTGGAATAAGTGCTTCCCTGGCATGTGAGAGGGCCTGAGTTCAAACCCCAGTTCTGCCAATAAATAAATAAATAATAACACTGATCTCTCAGGAGAGGGCCTCAGAGCAATAAAAAAGTCAAAAGTAGGCTGTAAAATCAGGTGATGACGTCACAGGGTAGCAATAACTCATCTATTACTTCTGTCAGAGTTTTGAAGCTTACTACAGGGTCTCCAGTCCCTGTGGATTAGCGGATTATGGGGATACGAGCCAGGCAGGACACTCCAGAGACCTCATTCAACAGTACTCCATACAAAGACATCCTGAAAGGGTGAAGCCTACCGCAAGTTTGATAGGTGCCAACAATAAAATTAATTTTCTTCAAAGGTCAGTTCAGTACTAGGACGATTCAAAACTATCATATCAAATCAAGGGATATTCCCATGTATGTTAATTGTTCAAGTAATGTTGGAATTAAACTGTTTGGTATATAATTTCTCTATTCATGCATGTTGTCTTTAATCATTAAGAGAGATGCTAAAGATTTTAATAGGGACTTTAAGCTTAAACATGAAGGAGTAAGGTGATTTTTTAAATATAGTAAGCATACCTAGATTGTAAAAATAAACATTTACTTTATATAATGATACATTTATAACATCTTCAACACCTAAAAAATGTACTAACAATATAAATTATAGGGGCCGGGGAGATGTCTCAGTAGAATAAGCGCTTGCCTGGCAAGCACCAGGGTCTGAGTTCAATCCCCGGTTCTGCCATAAATAAATAAATAAATAAAAATAAATTATATTATGTCAGTTGAGCACATTCCCAGTACTTGCCCCAGTGGTCATAAAGCACATTTTCTTCCCTTAGGTTGTAGACATGCCTCAGAGAAAATAACTCTGGTTCATGTCTTTTCGCAAACCATAAAAAACTAAAGACTTAGTGAAAAGCAGTGACCTTGTCCGTGCTCTTCTGCTCTTCTAAAGGCAAGCAGTGCTTTTGAAGGTGGAAAGAAATCTCACGGCTTGTTTGTCACACACCTGTGGGTACTCATGTGCCCTGTGTGTGAGTCTCTCTAATATGCCGTCCATGTGGATGCTTCCTAATAGGTAAAATTAATTTACTTTTGATCGGTAGCAGGATTTAATTTTCATGTGTGGCTCCAGCGAGAAGGGAACCCATTTTCAGGCATTCTTTTATCCCTATTTTAAATATGAGATCAAGGAGATCCTAGATGTCTCAATTATCAGCCTTCAGAACAAAAGCCTGCTGCCTGGTTAGTATTCAGCATTTGCTGCAGGACTGAATGACCGCCTCTGTGTCTTTTCTATCCTCCAATTCTGTTGATATGTATTCTTATTGGCAAAGATGATTCTATCTCAAGTGTTATCAGTTTGGAATTTGGAAAATCTAAGAAAGCAAGCTGGTAGTAGTCTGGAAGATCAAAATGCATCATTATTCACAAAGGCAAACCTGCTTTCTCGAATAATCCTGGCAGCAGGGAGGGTGTGCCGGAGGCAGTCCCAGGGATTTTTAAAATACAAAAATTCCATCAACCAGGCTGAGCAAGAGCAGCTCTTAGACAGCGAAAGATACAATTTCATCAAATAATGTTCTAATATGATCTCTCATTCCATAGAATTATGTGGAAACACGGTTTTCAATAAATGTTCAGAAATTAGACACCAGAAACTCTAGGGGGAAGGAAACTGAAATAATTGACTAGATTTCTAGATTAGAATACCAGTAAAAATCAATTTTAAAAACAAACATGTACTGTCAGAAAGGTTATACTGTGAATAAAATAAACAACCTCATGCTTTGACCAGAGTGTATGTGTAAAAATCACAAAGGTATACGCTGGAAAGCTGCAGAAAACAAACTAAAAATCTAAGTACAACTGATAAGCAATTACTGACCAAGGACAATGTTTTTAATACAGCATCTCATTTAATGTCTCCAAAACTCTCGTCATCAAGCAGTTGCAGTCTCTGCTTTACATACACGGCGCAAGGTCGCCAGGTGCTCCTGCTAACCTGCCTCTAGAATGGTAGAGATGGTATTAAAACCCTATCATTTTATATTCTAAGCACAATTCTCCTTTCATTTAGCATCTCTCTAGAAGTGCCGTCATCAAATTAGTACATTAAAATCTATATTCATTGGATAAATAGAATCTTAGCTTGTTTTAATTTCTATAAAATTTTACTGAAGCGTTAATCTTAAATGTAAGTAAAAACTTAGGTAAATCTATATTTGTCGTGGCATGGCTTAAAAATCAGAACAGCAATAATCACCAAAATAATAAATGTCCTCAAATTCTAAACTAAGTAATAAAAAATATTATGAAATATGAGAATACTATGAAATATTAGTGAAAAGAAGAATGTTCAGCAAGCACACCATCCTAGCTATTAACAAGTGCCAAGACGTTTACAAAAGAGTTCCTAAATAAAGCTAGAACCTTTGTAACCTTTTCCAGACACGCTATATTCATGAAATTCTACTCCATACCTGCGTTTATCAGATGTCCCTGCATGGGGACATGCAGGAATCTGCTTCCAATTCACTACAGCAAAATATGTTCCACCTCTCTACTAAAAGATGACTTTACTAATAGAAGAAAATGAGACATAAAATACTCCCAAAAAGAAACTGTACATTGAGCAATATTGGGGAATTACCAGAAAACACAAAATAAATTGCACTGGATGAAGAAGAGACACTTAGAGTGCCAAAGAACAGGCAGTCCCATCACGCCCAGGGCATGATTTCAGAATGAATGTGACTCCTTTAGGGAAACTGGACCTGCGCTGTAGAATTGTCCCTGCCAGACAGACACAGGGTGAGCAGGGTCCTGCCCTCAAGGTTAGCCTGACTTCCCCTGTGACTTTCTGTGGTGCTCTTCCTGACATGTGTTAGGAATTTCACCATTAAAGTAACGTTCAGTAGAGTCTTCAGTGGCTTCCAAGGGTAGATGGGGGCTTCACAGGCAGAGCAGTTAGCAGCCCCTCTATGTAGTTGCATCCCGCATTTTTGAAAGAATAGTCAACCAACTATATCTTTTGGCATAAATTGTCTCCATACTTAGAATAACTATTCTACATAAGAGAACTCATTTATGACTAAGGAAAAAAATTGTGCAAGCTACCAACTTAGTGAACCAGACTAGAATTTGTACATGAGAAAACCAAATTTATTTACATAAAAAAGGACAGAAGGAATAATGATATTCCAGCGAAAAGTATTCTGCTCAATGAATTGTTCAAAATAATTCAAGACATTGAAAGCACAAAGGATACGATATTGAGTGTTTATCTAAATTAAGGAGAACTATTACAATTTAATGGATACATGAAAACAACAATCAATAGCAATAATCATCTGGGAAATGCAAATCTAGAAAGGTATTATTTCATACCTGTTGGAATTGCTCTCATCAAAAATATAGAAGAAAGAAAGATAATGAGGATGTGGAGAAGATAAAAATGATATAGACTGTTAATAACAGTGTAAATTTAAAAAGCCATTATGGAAAAGTCACAGACTTTTTTTTCTCAAAAAAAAGCTGGAAACAGAAGCACTATGGATTTCTGATATTTTAATAATGAGTAAAGGAAAGGCAATCAGCACCGTAAAGGGCCTCTGGACTCAATCCCATGTTCGTTTCATTCTTCTTAAGAGTCAGGGCTTGGGGGCTGTGGAGATGACTCAGCAGTCTAAGCAGCTGTCTAGACAAGAGCGAGGACCTGGTTCAATTCTCTGGAATCACATGCAGCACCAGCCCTGCCTCCATGCCCACTGAGCCAACCACTGAGACCGGGAGTGGTGACGCACGCCTGAAATCCCAGGGCCGGGGAGGTTGAAAATAAGAGGATCACTACAAGTCTAAGCTGTTTCATGAGACCCTGTACCAAATAAATAAAGATTTTTTAAAAATTTAAAAAATAGTCATGGACTGGAATCAACCTCAGTGACCAGCAGTGAGTGAAGGAAGGAAATACTGCTTATATATACGGTGGAATACTACTCAGTCTTTAAAAAGAAGGAAATTTGTCACTGCAGTACACAGTTTCACCCATGACATTATATTAAATGAACTAGAAATGCCCAAAAATGAAAATTATATTAGATGAACCAGCCTCATCCAGAAATGCAAATACCACATGGTTTTACTTATGTATGAATTCTAGAAAATGGGAATTCATCAGAGCAAAGTAGAATGTTGGTTACCAATGGCTGAGTGAGAAGGAAAGAGAAGAATGAGAAGATTTTTTGGCCAAAGATTATTAAATGTCTGTCCATTCAGAAGCATATGTCAGTGGTAAAGAGTTTGCCTAGTGTAGAATTCAATCCCCAGCACAAAAAAAAAAATGTAAAATATTATTTACACAAGTGGAATAAGTTCAAAAGCCTTATTGCGCAACATGATGACTAAGGTTTATAAAGCTCTTTCACTAGGACCTGGCAGGTTTTGTCCTTTGTTGAACGCCTGTGACAAATCCGCTTTGTGTGATATTCCGTCTCAGTGGAGTGGATTGGTTTGCAACCAGTGTGGAATGAAACAGCCTGGCACCTGGAACTGGCATACCTTTCCCTGCTGATTATCAAGGTCACTGTTAGGGGAAGGTCTCACCTTGCATGGTCATATCTATGGTCCCACCGGAGAGCAGATTGAGGACTGACCAGCAAGTCTGATATTTTACTCAGTAGTTTGTGAAAGAAGATTGTATAGCAAAGTAATCTGTGCAGGCGTTGCGTTCCTTGCTTACTTCATCCATGAAGAAGGAAAAGGTCTCTGTAGGGCCCTGCCTGGCTTGTGTCCCTGTCATCCACTAATCCACAGGGACAGGAGACCTGTAGTAAGCTTCAAAACTCTGATAGAAGTAATTGATGAGTTGTCGTTGTTGCCCTGTGACATCGTCACCTGATTTTACAGCCAGCTTTTCATTTTTTTGCTGTTAGGATTGTGCTGCGCTCCTACGGAGCCACTATCTCCACTCACAGAATGCCTATCTCACAGCATACTACAGACAAGAGAAAAACAATGAACGTACAAAGAAGAAGCGGGACTCTCCAAATGTGTGTGCTGCTCACTTCCACAGATTTAGTCAGAAAAACCTGCGGCAAGCGCCAGTGTTATGCTGAAGCTATTTCATACCTGGGAGCAAGACGAGGGCTGCTAGAAGTTCTTTCTCACTTTGCCTTCCTTATCATGCCAGAAATTGGCCACGGCCTGAGTATCTACACCATGCAATAAGAAAAGCTACAAAGCAATTTCTCTTTACTGTCAGAGAGCACCAAAACATTGAAAAAAAAAAATCTACTTTTCAGAGAGATGGACTTAAAATTTAACAGAACACTACTGGTCTTGTAAGAAAAGGAGGATGAAAAATATTTTCAAAGTTTGAATAACTCCATTGATATTTATTCTATTGGCAAAGAACAAAATTCTACAGTGATAGAAATGGAAAAAGGATAGGAAAGAAGTTACTGTAATCCAGCATGGACGACATATGTAAGAGCATATCTTGATGGAGCATACTTATCTTTTTGACTTATTAATCTGCAGGTGTAAAACTTAACTTTATAAGGGCTTATAAAATAAGTACATGAACATGATGCTGACTAAAAGTATTTTTTAAAATGTGAGTCAGAGGGGAAGAGAGAAGTGAAGAGAATTGACATGTTTTATGTACATGTACAAATTATCTTCACCATGAAGATAATAGGTACTGCAAACACGGATTGATAAAAATAAATTTAAAAACAATAAACAAATGTAAGCACTTAAAAGAAAATAAGCACTAAATACAAAAGATTTAACTGGCATTGTTATAAATTAACATGATTTCTAAATAAGTTTTAAAATTTTATTTTATTTATTTGTTTATTTGTATTTTAGGGAAGTGTCTACAGAGTGTTTAGGGTCTCACTACTAGATCAGACTCGTAGTGATCCACCTGTTTAGAGCCTCCCACGAGCTGGGATTACACGCCCGTGCCTCAAGGCCCAGTCTCAATTGCCCTCTCAGCGTGCCCTGGGGGCAGGGCTGGCGCGGCAGGCCCGGTATCAAACCCCCTGGCCCCTGCTCCTGCTTGCAGATGTTTCAATCTGCTGAGCTATTTGGCCAGCCCTAAAATTTTATACAAAGAAGGAGTATGACAAATACTAAAATGGAGTCAGGGTTTTTTAAAATTATTTATTTACTTGTATATTTGGTGCAAGGTCTTGAGATGCAGCTCAGATTTGTAGTGATTCTCTTGTCTCAGCTTCCCCAGCACTAGGATTACAGGAGCCACCATGCCACAGAGCACTGCTCCTGGCTTCGGTGGTCGGCTCCACATGCCTGGGGTTTCCGGAGCCAGAGTAACATGTGGCACCAGGGATCGAACCTGGGTCCTTGTACTTGCCAGGCAGGCACTTAGACCACTGAGCTCTCTCCCCTGCCCCCAAAGGAGTTAGTTTTACAAGGTAATAAAACTTTTTAAAATGTACAATCAAAGAAATTCTAAAAGGTGGAGAATAGATCTGAGAGACATAGTATTTATCTAATATGAATTTCACAGCAGTGTCACGGCTCCACAAATGAAAGTGTAGGAATAATAGAAGAGAAGGAAAGGTCAAATCACTCACATAGAGAATTTTCCTTTAGAGATTAGGTCTTTAGGACATCTGGGCCATTATGGGAATAAAGAGAAATTCTTATCATCTTCAGGGTGAGGATAATTGACTTCTTTCATTAAATTGAGAGGTAAACTGATTTGCTGGAGCAGGAAGTGGACATGTTTATTAACTGTGGGGGAAAGTGTAAAATGAGAGAGAAATTTTAGGATTTTTACAAATTATCCCACATCCTTTGAATGGCCCGCTGACTGCCGAGGCTTGTGACTGCCGAGGCTTGGGTCCATAATACACTGATAGACATAAGGAAGGAAAGGTACCAGGAATGCAGGCAGCAGGCTGCAGAGCAAGTGTTTTCCACCGCAGCTAACCTTAGACTAGAGAAAGGAGCCAGAAAAAGCGGTGGTGGAAGCATCCATTAAGGCTCCATTTGTTTAAAATGCGATTTTCTTTCAACAAACAGGACCTCTTATAATTATTTTTACATTATACTGAAATATGTTCATTACTAAAGCCTAGAATTTGGAATAAAAAAGAAAATAACTCAAAAGTGCTCAGAAAAAAACATAGGAAAAGGTTTTTGTCTGACAGTACATCAGAATATTTCATATTTTGCAAATGCAATGGCATAAAACCACACTTAGGCACCTACAACTCCAGTAACAGAGAAGAATTCACAGTCCAAGGAAAACCAGTCACCTTAATCCAATCAACAAATGAACAGGCCAGTATTGGGCAAATGTAGCTTTCCCAACTTGTTTTAAGTGTTTGGGCTGGGCATGGTGGCACACGTCTGTAACCCCATACTCAGGAGACAGGAGACTGAGGCAAGAGGGTCACTAACAGTTAGAGACCAGCTCTGGGTACACAGTGAATTTACTTATTTATTTATTTATTTATTTATTCATTGTATTGACTTTTTGTGGTACCAGGGCTTGAACTTAGGACCTTGATCTTGCCAGGTAAGTGCTTATTCTACTGAGCTATCTCCGTGGGCCTACAGAGTGAATTTAAAGCCAGTCTGAACTTCATAGAGAGACCTGTTTTGAAGATAGATAGCTAGAGAGAGAGAGAGAGAGAGAGAGAGAGAGAGAGAGAAAGAGAGAGAGAGAGATTAGATAGATAAATGGATTAAATTTATATTACATTAAAAATAAAATCATAATATTTTTTAATACAGTGTACACATCTGTAGTCTCAGCCCTGGGGTTTGAGGCCGAAGAATTGCAAATTGCCCACCATGAGGAACTTAGCGACTCAGAGAAATCCTCACTCATAATAAAAACACAAATTTTAAAAAGGGTTGGCTAAGTAGGTTAGTGCCGAGACTCCAGTTTCAATCTGCAGAACCACAAAACTATATAAAATAAAATAAAACCACAGATTAATCAAAGGTTATATTATTCTTGGATTTAGGTACTTAGGATGATGCGTAGTGAATTTGATTACATGAAAAATAAAACAATACTACTAAATCAACTTCTTCAACCACAGAAGAAAGACAAAAGAGGGAAGGAGGAATAAAGGAAGGGGGGAAGGAAGAGAAAGAGGAAGGAAAACAAGATGGAAAAAAGGAAAGAGAGAGAAAGAGGAAAGGAAGGAGAGAGGAAGAAGACATGGTATGGAAGACAAACACCATAAACTAAGAAAAAGGGTACAAACTGAAGGGACAACAATGTGAAACATGTTCAATACTAATGAACTATTTTTAAGCTAGAAAATTTGTTGCACCCAATCAATAAAGAAATAGGCTAATACTAGATAATTGTTTTAGTTTTAAAACTGGTTAACTTTTTATTTAATTAAGAATAAAATTATAAGGCGGGGTGTGTTGGCCCACGCCTGTAATCCCAGCGCTTGGGAGGCTGAAAACAGGAGGATCAGTACAAGTCCGATCTGTGTACTGAGACCCTGTAGATCCCGTACTAAATACATAAAGAAGAATAAAATTATAGGCCACTTGTGTAAAGTCGAATAGTTACGAAGGCAAAGCTGTGACAGTGAAGATGCTACTCAGTTGGATGAGTAGTGATTGCCAGCCAGGCTGCAGCCTGACTAAGCGGCTGACGGGAGCGAGGAGGGGCTGGCGGGCAGAGCGGGCGCTCCCAGCCCTGGGGGTCGCTAAGCCAGCGCAGGATTTCCGCACTGAGATTTGTAGAAATGATTAGAATAGCTTCACAATGCCTCTCTCTTGTGATCTAATAAGCCCACACAGAGAAATTCATTCTAAGAAAATAATTAACTGTGCAAAACATATTTTCAAGTCTACAATTGCGGGAATAAGCACGCTATTTAACCATCCCTCATTAAGGATCGACCGGAATGGCATGCAGCCAGACAAAGACGCGCAGAGGCCGACCCACCAGAGCCCAGAAACCTGTTCATCTCGTCTATTTTAAGATGTTAGAAGGCAGTAAGTACATTTGATGTTCTTGCATTTTCAAAACGAAAAGAAACCATGCATGCACAGAAAAGCATCTGGAAATGTATCAGACTCACTCCAAGAACGCTGAATCGCCTACTGCAGAAGGCAGCGCAGCACGGAGGTCGCCAGTCCCTGCCGCACGCGAGGGAGCCGAAATGACCCCAGATCCGCTCCTGGCCGCCGCGTGACCTTGGACAAGGGACTTCCACTGTGTCCTTGGTGGCTGCGATACAGGAGAATGTTATACTGGAATTCGGGAAAGGAGAGCGGGCGGCGGGCTGGGTCAGAGCGGGTACAGGAGACCTCTGTGCAGACCTAAGAAAACGGTCGGAAGTAAGAGAGCGCGCAGAACTACAGCTGAGGACAGAGCAATCCCACATGCAAAGACCGCGCCTGGGGAGTCCTTGGGGTGCTCTAGCAGGACGGCCTCAGCAGCTCAGCTGAGCAGACAGTGCGCTTCGCACCGCTCCGCGCAGCAGGACTTCCAGGCGCTGGTGTGCACCTCGCATAGCTCTATGTTTTGGAATTTTGCAATTAGCATGAAATAATTTCACAGTGGAAGAAAGGCAAATGTACAGAATTTACACTGGAAAAGAAACAACATAGCCACCCTTTTTAAACCACCCTTTCTCCTATGAATACTGTGTCCACTTTTTTTAAAATACGTAATCATGCTTTCCAAACAAGCTTCAAAGCCTTGGCTCACTGAGCTGCGCAGGACAGTCCCGCAGCCCTCAGCAGTGATGGACAGGTGCTCTTTCTCCGGTCCCGGACAAGGCTGCTTAAACAATATCATGCCTTTGATTTTGTCTCCCACAACCGACAGCATTCAATTAGGAGGCATTTTTAACTTTAAATGACTTTTAAAATTGGCATTTCCCTCGTGTGCCAAAAATAATGAGCATCTATTTTTTAAATGGAAAACGAATTTGATAGAATATGTTGCTTAGTTAGAAATGTTTTCAGTAGTTCATTAACTACAAAATAATTCCCCACTGAATGCCAGAGAGCCTGTGCATGATGCCGCCTGGAGCTAAGTCATATGTTCCCTTTTTAATCACTCTGATGGGGGGACACGGGAAGCAAGGCCACTGGTGTTCAACCTGCAGCCTTTATCTTAAAGGAGAGGAACCGAAGCATGAACAGAACAAAGGATCAAGCAATCCAAAAGATGTTTATGGTTTTATTTGGAGTGGGTGTCTCCTCTGCTGTGCAGGCATCTCTGACTCCCGTTCCAATTATGGCACCATATTGTAAAAGGCTGACACACGGAAGGCAGCTTCTTGTGGGTTGAACTGTTTTCACAAGTTCTGAGTTCAGAGCTGCACCGTAAGCACACTGAGGGCAAGAAGCGGCGCCATTCTTCATTTTTGTCCTGAGCAACTAGTGTTTGATAAGTGAGAAATACCTAGTATTTGTTTGTCAGAATTAAATGAATTTTGAACCACGGAAACTATTTTAGCAAGCAGTGTCCTTCCAACACAATGCCTAATGCTCCTGTAGAGAAACACAAAGGGACATGAAGGGTGCAGTGTAATTCCACAAGTGTGTTTCTGTATTGGCCAACAGCATTCTGGCCTGAATTTGTACTTTCCTTTTACATCATACATGCATTGGCCGTTAATGACACTGAAAGATATCATTCATTACTCTAAATTAAAATTGGCTTTGTTCATTGTTTGTCTTCAACTCTATTGTATCAATTTGAAACATTTGGGTCTGTTTGGCTGAAAGAGATAGAGGAGACAGAGACAGAGACAGAGACAGACCAAGATAGAGACAGAGACAGAGACAGACAGAGACAGAGACAGAGACAGAGACAGACAGAGACAGAGACAGAGACAGACCGAGATAGAGACAGAGACAGAGACAGACAGAGACAGACAGAGACAAAGTCAGAGGCAGAGACTGAGACACAGAGAGACAGGTAACCATTCCATATAGCCTTTATATAACCCCCACCCCAACTCTAATTCTCCTGTGTAGGGGAAAACTAGAGAATATTTAAGATCACTTATTAACACCTACCAGTAGCAACAAATTTTCAAGAGCAACATACAGAACCCTTGTCTTGCCACTTCCCAGTCCCCACCTGTTATGGTCCATTAAAAAGTACTAGTGTGGCATTTGGCTTAAGGATCAGCATTTACCTTCAGTTATCTTTATATGTTTCTTTTCATTTCTCCAAATTCCCACCCATGAAAAAAATTTAAGAGGGGACAATGAAATAATCAACACATTTGGGCTGCAGTATTGGCGTTGTTTTCAATGCCCTCTGCAGAACCACTACTGTACTTGAAAACAGTGTTTCTTTTGACATGGTGGTGTGCTTTCTTCTGCCTTTCTTTCATTGATCTTTGTTTTCAGTTATTCTTGAGTTGTGCTGCAATAACTCCAAAACATTTGCACTTTTAGCAGGAATGTGCATTTTACGCCTGAAGCGAAGCAGCGTCTCCGTTGGCATGGAAGTCATGAACCTGCTACCTCCCACCTTCAGTGCAACACCATCGTGTGCGCATGGTAACGGTTGGGGGGCTTCACTTTGTGACACGGATTTCTTATGTCAGGTAGTATTCCAGTTGACCTCCCATAAGACGATAACCAATGTTGGGCCAGGGAGATAGCTCAGTAGAAGAAGCACTTGTCTGGCAAGTGCAAGGGCCTGAGTTCAATCCCTGGTTCCACCAAAGACTATAACCGATATCTTCTGATTTCAATCAGGAACTCATTCATCACCTGCTAGCAACTTAAAAGTTTTTTAAATTCATCCGTATCATACACTTCAGGAATGTCCTATTTATAACACAATGCTTTCACTTCAACGTAGTTTTGTGGGTGGGTACATCACGGTAGGAGCTGAAGCAGAAGAGTAGGTTCATTAAATAATCATTTCACACTTTATAATACATGTGCCTAATAAAAGCAAAGATTTAAAATATTCCAAGGAGACTGAACTTATAGTGACAGTTGGAAATATGATTTGAACAATTATAAAACTATATTTATCAAGTGCAGACAACGTATTTGTGAATTTCAAGGGAATTTTTTTTGAAACTTTGATATCTCTTATTTGTCTTTATAATCAAAGTTCTAAAATTTCATTTGACTGCCAATTTACCACCTTTAACTTTACCTTTAATATATTATACTTTGCTGAAACCAAAGCAATATCATAAAAATCATTAAGTGACAGTGAGACTAAAATATATTAAATAACAAAATAGTTAAATAAAACAAGCAAATTGTTAGCCTAAATTTTCTTTTTTAAACCACTCAAATACTTATATCAGATTTGCATTTGATTAAACAGCTCTCAAACATTCCTATCTAGCTTGCATTTTTTCTCACTAAAAAATGTAATACATATATTAGAGCATATCTGTTAAGGCAGTGTTTTGAATACTTCCTTAGTGTTATTACCAAAAACCAACAATCAAATGTACCAGATTATCTACTTTTAAGGCAGTGAGGTGAGTTTCCTTGTTACATTTTTCCCCCTTGGGGGAAAAAAAAGTCTCCCACATGGCCTATTTCTGATAGTGAGTACTCATCATTTTGATAAAGTGTTTACCAGATCTTATTAGTTTCTAAAGACTTCACCAAAAATATTTTAGAGTGAAGAGTTTAATTTTTCTGAATATGACATAAAATTAGCATAAGGCATGAATATCCAACTGGGAAGATAATTATTGGGATTTCAACCTCTTGCATTTTAGAGACAGATATCTGAAGATGCGATCTGGTCCAATTTACAGCCAACTATGTGCTTTATGAACAAACAGTGGGGAGTGCTTGTTTGTGCACTGTGTCATGAAAAAGCTAGTGAGGTTCTTGGGCACCAGCATCTGGAAATGATTTGGTGACTGTCCAAGCTCGAAAGATTATGTCTAAGCTCTGACCTCATGCCAGGAAGCATCATCCAAGACACACAGTTTAGCATTAACGGCAGTAGCTACGAAACAAAACAGACGCATTTCCTGGGCTTGTGTGTTTCACTGGCATTGCCAGGTCTCTGGGCTTATTTTCCAACCACATCAGCAGCAGTGCGGCAGCATATTTTGGAAGAGCCAACATCTGGCTGCACCTGCAGATTTCTTCAGTGCTGAATGGAAATATCTCCGTTCTATTTAAAAAAAGAAATAGGACAGTTTCCTTGAGCCACAGGCAAACCTTGGCAAGAATTACCAATAGGTGCTGCTGGCAAACAACGTGCTGGAAGCTGAAGGAGTGAGTGTCCCTGAACGCACCATAACCAAAGTCTTGTCGTCACCTTCAATCCACATCTTACCCTCCCCTTTCCTTCTAGTGGAATATTGGGCCCAACCAAGAGCCCAGTTTGTAATTGCTTTATAGAGGGATTTACAGGCAGGAAATTAGTTAGACAACTGCTCTGCCTTGACTGACAGAGAGCACAGGCCTCGTCTTCCTGACAGACGCTCATGATGGTGCTTGGATACAGTGACTAATGTTGTGCACCGTAGTGGTATATGTGAGTGCCATTCCCCTTTCTCTAGTAAATAACTACCTCAGCAAAGAGCCAGAAAATCTTTTGGGGAAAAGAAACTAAGAGAATGTTATGGTTTGTGTCTAGTTGTCCCCCCAAAGCCTCATGCAGTCGTTGGGGCAGCTTCTAGTTTACAATTAGTTCATGATGCAATGCTGGGATTAGGGGTACAAGTGCTACACCACCTGGGGTAGATAATCTGCATGCAATATGAGGGAGGGACAGAGGCTTGATAGCTCCCACCGCCACCATTGCTCTCTTTCTGCTCTTGCTTCTTGGCGGCTGCCCTCCACCATGTGACACCCTGCCTTGGAGCTCAAAACACTCTCATGTCTTTTTGGAAGCTGGAAGGTTCTGCATCATCCTCAAGAAAGAAGAATGTTTAGACTTTACCTGTGAGTTGCTTTCCTTTTGCAAAACCGTGGAGATGTCCTGGGATCCAAAATATTGAGTGTATTATGTCAGATACACGTTAGTGAACTTTCTGTTACTGTAACAAATTCCAGGTACAAGTCAACTTGGAAGGAGGAAACATGTATTGTTATGGCTGCTGGATTTGGAGGTTTCCATCTCTATTTGTTTCAGGGCCTCCAATCATACAGCACTCCATGATGTGAGTATGTCAGGAGAAGTTGCTCATCTGACATTGGGAAGAAAAGAGAGATAAAGAACAAGGGTTTAGGGTCTCAATAATCTCCTCAACCTGCAATGATCTGACTTCCCGCTAGCCTTACTCCTAAAGACTTCACTTCCTCTCACTATCTCACAGGGTGGGGACCGCATCTTGAACGCAGGTCTTTGGAGGACATTTAAGCTCCAAACTTGGACAAGATAGCTGCGTGCAAGCGTCATGCTAGGCGGTTCCGTTGGAGCCCAACTGTGCCTCAGAAAGTATTCTAAGATTGAGAACCCAACCCTGCCTGGAGTTCTGCTGCCTTTCTAATTAAACTATAAGCCTCTTCCTCATCACTTTTTGCCCTCTGGCTGCAGAAAATAGAGCACTTTTATATGCTACCAAAGAAACCCCCAATCTTTACATTTCTGCTTCATTTTAAAATGTTTGTTGGGACATCTTTATGGTATACTGCAAACTACATTCGTGTGGAACGTCAGTATATGTGCATAACACATCTTATTTCTTCTTAAATCCCCTTCCCATCTCAGTTTCCATCCTGTTGTGTACAGTCTGCCTGTCTATTTCCTGTTATAATCAGTGTCCAGTCATTTATTCACTTAACACCTATGAAATGTTCAAAATCTTAATTTGATATTATTTATACTTGTAAATTTCTTTGTACATCTCTCATTCATTTGAAAGAGTACAATCGTTAACATACCCCTTTCTGTCTAGCTCAGTACCAATAAAATTCTTGACAATTATACCACCATAGTCTGCTAGTAGCTGTACTTTTGGCCAAATGCCTAACAAGTGATCCAGTTCCAAAAGTCCTAGGCCATTCCAGTACCGGTGCTTTTGAGTTAAATTCTCTGTAAGTAGAGTCTGAGCAGGAAGGGTTATGTGCAGAATGTAGGGACATATACTGGGAGCAACACAGGAACAGGAAGCGACGGGAGTGGATGGACGGGGGACCAACTGCAACTCCCTACCGCAGCTGAGACCGCACGCTTTTCATGTTGTCCCGCAGAGAGCTCGGACGCTGAGGTGGCGCTTCACGGTTTTCCCACATTCGGGAAGAAGGTCCAGGCCTTGTTTTCCTGCACTCAGGCTGCTTCAGAGAAAGGGACACACACTGTTCAGGCTAGAACAGCTGAAAGACCGTAACTGTCAGCCGCCTGCTGTCCTGACTTGGAATGCCCCTCCACAGAGGGAGGAGCGCTAAGCCGTCTTCTGCAGAAACCTATTCCCAAAAAAAGTGGAAAAGGGAATCAAATGTCCACAGAAAAGTCTAAAATAAATAGCACATTGCACATTTTCTGAATTAAAGAATAAAGCAAAAGAGAGGAAAAAGGATGGTTGAGGTAAATCTTCATACCTGTTGTCACCCAACATCACGAGATTTCTTTGTCTGCTGAATGGATAACTGTATGTTCTCCTCCAGTCTATGGAAACTATATGCTTATTATATTGAATCTAATCATTTTTAAGAAACTAGTATCATTCATCAGTTTCTAATTCAAATATATACTACATGATGTACGCTTGGTCTTTACACAAAACCGCTCGCTTCCTGAAGAAGCGGTCCCCCTGGCGTTGCAAGCCGTCCCTGTCTACTTTTTTACTTTCTTTCTTCCTCTTCCCAACGTAACCTCTGCTCAGTATAATTTTGTAGTGGCTAATTTGTGTGGAGTACTTCACATTTGGCAGGACATCTGTTGTCCCCAACCAGTACACTGTAGTCAGTTGGATTTTACTTCCTTTAAGTAACTAGTGCAAATGGACATGAACGCAAAGAATTCTGCTCCATACATTTCCCATTTCGCAGCTTCCACTGGTCCATACCTAATAATATTAATGGCACTTTAGTATCAGTGATTAAATAGGACTTTAACTTTGTAAATGCTCAGCCACACCGTAATTGATATTACTAATGCCTTCTCATGCAAAACTTGCACTCAAGAATTTAATTTTTCCTTAATATTAATTTCAGATCATGTTTTCCATATCCAGATATGCTGCATGATACATGTTTTCTAAGAATATTTAGATTTTATAATTAAGACATTATCTAGAAACATTATAAGGTGGAGATGGCTTAAGGTTTCCTTCAAAGAAGTTATAAGATGCGTCTTCCATAATAAATCATGACAGTTCATTAAAAGAACAAAGTGACTCTAAATATGAAATATCTACCACTGAGCCACATGGTGTAGTCCTAAATTTAAAGGCTTCCAAAACTTTTTTTTATTTTTTATTTTTATTTATTTTTTTTTTTTTTTTGCGGAACCAGAGATTGAACTCAAGCCCTTGCACTTGCCAGGGAAGCGTTTATTCCACTGAGCTATCTCCCAGCCAAGGCCTCCAAAACTTTTACCTTCTTTGTACTGTATAATTATTCTAATAATTGATATAAGTAAACTTTTAAATTTAAATACTTAAATTCTAGCAAAATGCCAGAAAAGGTTTAGTTAATTTCCTAAACCTTTGAACAACTCTTATGTGGTGGATTATGATAGATAGTATGGAAATAAAACAATGAATAAAATATTTTATTTGTCTTCATGAATGCTACAAGATATTGAATTAAGAGATTATGAAAATAATTTATCATAATACAAAATAAAATAAGGAAAATCAGGTTAGCATATGCAAAGAAAAATGACCAAATTATCCTAAACACAGGAATCAGGCAAAATTTTTTATTATCCTCTAACATGAATCTCCCAGTAGTATAATTTTTCTCTTACTCTCCCTGTAAATTTGGAATTCTTGAGTCAACCAGAGTTTCCATCTCAGTATTTCTTGCATCTACAGGAGATTTCTGGCTTAACATGGTTTTTAATTGAATTAATATAGAATTTATCCACATCTTTGAGGATGGGTGGAGACCAATATGGCACTTTCCATCAGCAGAAGGTATAGAGCTGTTGGCATAAGTCTGTTGGAATATATTCAGTGAACAATTTCTGGGATATAGCAGGAAATGTTTCTATAACAGTAGGTTGATGACATAATATAGATTGTTTTCAAAAGACAAGAAATCAAAACAATTGTACTAACTTTGCACCTAAATAAGATAATTCAAGTCCAGATATGAAGGGCTGAGATCATTGCAAGGCATATTTAAACCATAATTTGATTGAACACCTAAAGCGCTTTAGGTAAAACTTACCTTTCTGTGTTATATCTAATATCTAAAAATCATTTCACATTTTCTCAACTAATAATTCTTTGGAAATCTTGATTATTTAGTTAATTACATTCACAAATCTAATCTTATTTTAAAAAGATTGCATTTGATAAAACTAATTCAAATTTGTTCAGTTAATGTTCAGTATACACCTAACACAGAACTCAAAGTTGAAACTCAGAAATGTTCAAAGGAATATCTCAGAGGTTAAAGGTGACCAGTAATGATGTAGTTCCTCTCTTTGTCTTAAAGGACATAAAAATTTATTCAGTGGTTATTTTAAGGTTAGAATTCACAAGCAATTTGAAACTAAAGTCTTTCTCAGGCTATAGATTTTACCAAATGTGTGTCTGAGGAAAATTTAATAAACCTCTGATGATCTTTGTAACACTCCGCTGTTTTTCAAATGTAACAGAGACTTCAAGTTTTAGACCAACATGTTAAAAAGCTTGAAAGAAACAAGAAAAAGCCTAATCCAATAATAAGTCTATGACTTGCTTTGGATCCATAAAAAAACAAACAAACAAAAAACAAAACAAAACAAAAAAAAATTGATGAGAAAACACCCAGCCCTGAAGTTTGAGACAGAGGTAACTCAAAATAAGCAGAGTTGGGTTTTGCTTATGTGGAGAAGCTGTGGAGCCATGAGCCCCTAGGAACGCTTAATTTCATGCATGGCAGGAAGTGAGTATAATTCACAGCAGTGTGAGAGGCCATCATGGTCGTGCACAACTGTAATCCCAGTATTTGGGAGGCTGAGGCAAGAGGATCGTTGCAAGTTCAAGACCAGCCTGTGCTACAAAATAAGCTCAAGGCCAGCCTGAGCTGCAGTCAGACCCTGTCTTAAAAGAGACCAAAAGGATAAAAAAAAGTCTTGGGAGCCACAGCCTCACACTTTTTTTTCACGGTATTTTCTGCATAGTATTCAACCAGATACTTAGTGAAATACAGAATATTCATCCCTGTTGCTTATTACCTCACTGATAGGGCTCCAGAATGTACTGGTCCTTACGAGCCCCAAGATACAGACTCTCCCTGAGGAGAAACTAATACATCCCCAAATCAAGAAGTTAGAAACATCCACATAAGAAATCTGAAATTTCTGCCATCTATACCTATAGTAGACATTAAACAAAACAAAACCCAGCACATTCAGATAGATGTAAATTCTCACAATGAACAGACCTTTAATTAGCTTTTCAGTACATATCTGGCTTTCAAAAAAACAAAAATTAAGGCACACTGAAAAGCAAACATCAAACAAAAAGGCAAGTTGAGGCATTGGAAAACTGTTACTAGTACTGAAAAAAAGAAAAAAATGAGGCACATCAATTGTTAGAACAAAGTTTATTTTGCTTTTCTTTTTCTTTTTTTGCAGAACTGGGGATCGAACTCAGACCCTTGCACTTGCCAGGGAAGCACTTATTCCACTGAGCCATCTCCCGGGCCCCAACAAAGTTTATTTGAGCCAATGTAAACTAGTCACCCAAGAAAAAACGAATATCTCTTGCCCACAATAAGCACTTTGAGGCTATATAAATGGTGTCATATTTATAGTTTTGAATGCCAATGGGACTCGGAAGTTACATCATTTGATAGTCTCTGCTTGGCGCTCATGCAGGGAAGCTGTCTTACGCTTTGGGCGCTGTCTTTGTCTCTGGATTTGGAGGAAGCCATCTGCTCCTTTGTTGAGGTGGTCAGTAGAAATCAGCAACTATGAGAAGCAGCTGAAAGTTGACAGTTCACACAAGCAGAGCTAAAGCAAGTCCAGCCCTAGGAACAGGGAGCACCGGAGCCAAGCCCTGTGAAGAAGCAGTTCCAGCTTGGGGAACAGGAGGTTCCCAAGGACAGCAAAGCAAAGAGGTTGCTAGGCAGAGGGGTTTCCACTGACAATAGCCTCTGGAGTGAAGAAATAAACATCTGACATCACCAGGCAGTTAGTGTTCTCCCACCAGGAGAAGAGGCTCCATCTGGCCGCAGCTTTCTGAGTCTTGTCTCCACTTCTTGATCCTCCACCATCCTTCCCCCAGAGAAGTCTGAGGGCTTTCCTGGATGTGGTGAGCAGTAAACAATTTTTCCCATTGCAAACATCAGCTCCTGGAGAGGAGGAGTGAGTAGATCTACAACCCGCTTCAAAAATGAAGATGTATCGGAGGCCAGATTAACTATCTCTCAACTCCTTTTCAAATCCCTCAAACCAATACTACACTGGTTTTATTTTCTTCCTTGACATAAAAGAAAAGCACATCTGAAGAGACAAAATAAAAATCAAACTATAAGTACAGCATACATTATAGACAGTTCAGCATACATTATAGACAGTTCAACTTCTAGCCATATCAATGCAGAACCACACATTAGAACCTTTAACTCAATTTCTTTTCCTGTATACAATTTGGATAATATAGCATGGTACACTGTAAGACAAGAAGCAGTTTCAGTATAGAAGCACAGTAGTAGCCTCTGATGTGACTACTTGAGATCCTGAGATAAGGAGACAGACTTTAAAGTAACTCTAATTAAAAGCATATGCTAAATTAATTATTAACTTTATATTTAATATGCTAAAATTTCTAATAGAAAAATTAGAGAGCTTGCAAGGATATTATTAGTAACGGAAAAAATGAAAACTAAGAGAGATGCAAAAAGAAATAACAAAAATTTTTTAAAAATGTATTGGAAGAAAGTTTGTGGGTTTTATAATTGAACTCAACAAGGGCCAAATTAAGAATTAAGAACTTTGAAGAGAGATTAGTACATAGTTTTCAAGCTTAAAAGCAAAGAAAAAAATTAAAAACAAAACAGGAAATTTGACAAAAGATATACAGGTGCCAAACACACTGAAGAGAAAAATTATGTGTCATAATCTAGATGTAGAAATCCAAGACAAAGAGGAAATCTTGTAGCAGCCAAGCTGATGGGACTAACTCTTGAAATAATAGTTCATGTTTAGAGGAACAAGGAAAAAAACTATATATTTCATTTTATTTTATCTTTTTATGTACTTAGTATAGGGCCTACAGGGTCTCACTATACAGATTGTATTCTAGTGATTCTCCTGTTTTCAGCCTCCCAAGTGCAAGGATTACAGGCACATGCCAACACGCCCAGTCTCATTTGCCTTCTCAGGGTATTCCAGTGGCACGGCTGGAACAGCACGCCAGGGATTGAACCCCCAGCCCCTCTGTCTGCCTAAGCAGGCACTTTAATCTGCTGAGCTATCTAGCCAGCCTTCAAAAACTATATTCTTGTTAGAAAAATATAAGCTAAGGTAGAATGGAATGGACTATTTGAATTATTATAAGAGAAAAAAATAATCAACTTCAAAAAAATTACTCTCAAAGGAAATTACTTTCAAAAATGCAGAAACAGGAAACAATAATGAAAATGGCTACCAGGAGGTATGCACTGTATAGCAACAACATATGAATAATTACAGCACATGGGGCTGGGGAGATAGTTCAGTAGAATAAGCACTTGCCTGGCACGTGCAAGGGCTTGAGTTCAATACCCAGTTCTGCCAAAAAAAAAAAATTATAGCACAGATATATGAAAAGAATAATAAGCTATGTCAGAAAAACTAGGAGGGAGGATTTGAAAGTGTGCTAACATTCCAGTACTACATGAGGAAAGAATAATGTTCTTTGATTGTAGGCTTAGATTGGTTGAAACTCCATACTATATACACTAGAATGACCACTAAAGACTTTAAAAGGAGTATACCTGATACTCTGAGAGAGGAGACAAAGTGGAATGTTTTCATGCTCAATAGATTTAGAGAAGGCTGAGCCAAACAAAATAAGAAATGTAACAACTAAAACCAACTGTAAACATTAAAGAGAATAATCGAAATACTCTTAATTTTCATGTTAAATGTGAATGAACTGAATATTCCCAAAGAGAGAACATGAAACCCAACTATAATTAAATTTCATTTAAAATATAAAAATCAGTTGGGCTAAAAACTGGAGACTGAGATACATTGTTAATCAAAAGGATACCCAAGGAGCTATGCTAATTTTGTAGAATTAACATTTTTCAGAATAGGAAAATTGATAGAGCAAAGTTACATACTGATACGAGGGTGGAATTCTTTCAGAGTACATTAATAGTCTTAAATATATGTGCACCTAAGTGTCCCGAGCCAGTGGGTTAATCAACGAAGGTCACCTGGGAGAGGAGCGGAGAACTGAGGAGGGGACAAAGGACAGGAGACGCAAGAAATGGAGACAAGACAGGAGAGTCTGATCAAGT
>NDGN011343811.1:0-14608 GCA_002564285.1 Tympanoctomys barrerae | reverse complement strand
TTGGTATAGGGTCTCACTATGCAGCTCAGACTCATAGTGATCCTCCTGTCTCAGTCTCCCCAGTGCTAGGATTACAGGTGTGTGCCACCATACCAGTCTCATTGGCTGGCTCAGCGTACCTAGGGGCAAGGCTGTGTCCCTGTTTTATCTTTGTCTTTTTATTGCATTGAATGCCACCTCATGAGAATGTCATTTCCTTTGTAGCTGATGGGCCTATTTATTTATTAAGTATTGAGGCTATTTAATTTTTGGATAATATTGTGGGGAAGATTAATGTACAGAGGAAACAAGGGGGGATTGCATTTCAAAGATTGTTACCTCTGATACCATTTACTTCAGATTTTGAGTTTTTGACTGAAGACAAGTGCAAGAAGGTGATAAATGTTGATTTAGAAACCTGAGCTGTCTAGATGGTTGTTGAATAGTTTTTTGTTGTGGTAGGTTTGTCTTTTTTGTTTGTTTCTGTTTTTTTGTAGTACCAGTGACTGAACCTGGAGTCTGTACTGAGCTACATTCCCAGTCCTTATTTTTTGAGACAGTGTCTTCCCAAGTTGCTAAATTGCCCAAGGTTGGCCTCCCACTTGTAATCCACCACTTCTGTCTTCCAGAGTGCTAAAATCGTAGGCTTGGGGCAGCAGAATCTATTTAGGTGAGTCATTCTAAAACAAAGCACAACACAGATGAACTGTGCTAGCCTGGAGCAACTTTCGCAGCAACTTCTTGTTGATAGGTCTTTCTCTCTTTTGGTAGAGAAACACTGAGACTTGTAATTTAGAGGCTTTGACTTTTTAAATCAAAGGGAATTGCATTTCAAATATTATTACCTCTGAAACCATTCACTTCAGATTGAGTTTTTGACTGAAGAGAAGTGTGAGACAGGTGCGCCTGTCTTCCTATGAGGATGGGGCCCATTTCAGGGAAGAAAATAATTCCAGGGTGCACCTGAGTGCTACTGTGAAACAGGCACAATGCAAACCACTTCCCAAGGAGTATCTCAATCCTGGTTAGCAAAGCAGTTGGATAAAGAACTTGTTGATTTCGATTTCAAAGTAATTTTTCCTCAAAGATAAATTTATTTGTGAGACTCCTTTAAATCAGAGAATTTGGCAAATTGTGATATCGGGCCTATAGATCTGCTTCATTTGGCTCATGCAGTGTTGTTGTTGTTGTTTTTGCTTATGCAGTTTTTAATATTGAAATTTATTGACAATGTCAATCAGGCTCTTTCTCATAAAATTTATAACTTCTAATTTCTCTTGTAAAGCGTGGAAAGATCCAACAGTAATGGGCTGCGTTCACCAGGCGCTGACTAGTAGCTGCCCCATTTCTCTGGGGCTGCTCCTTCCTCACATTCTGCTACCCCACCTATCCTGTTTCTAACTTTAACTTGACTTGCCTGAGCCCTGTAAGGTATTTGCATCAACCTTCTGCTTTATATTGCTACTCCCCCTCACTTACTCCCCTAATTGTTTTAAAGCCAGATTCTCAGAATTGTTTTCACATACAAGTGTCCAGACATCTGCCATACTGCACAAATTCCTTTGCTAATTTTCCTCTGGGAAATAGCATAAATTGCAATAGACAAGAGGTGAGCAGGACCCTCAGCAACACTTCTCAAAGTGGTGTCCCATGAAATCTTGCCTTCTTTGAAGATCTCTAGGAAGGCTGATTATCACTTTGTTTTGTATGTAGTTGTGTTATAGATCTTGAAGGGCCTGAGACTCCAGCAAAGGAGGTTGTGTGGAATAGGTCTTCCAAACTTGGAAAAGAATTTTAAATTTTACCTGAAATTGATGCTGTGTGGAGCACAAGAATTCATCGATTTAAAAAAAATGCTCTTATCAGTGATGTATAGATTGTAATAACAACATTGATGATAATAGCAGTTAATGTTCTTTGTGCTCTCTGTGTTAGTATATTGAGTGCCTTACACACATTATTTCAGTTAATTTCTTGCAATAGTGCCTTAGAATGAACATCTCAACCATTCTTGATTTATTCGTGGAGATGTCAGGGCCCCTCTGGTTTGTATAGTTCGTAACTGATGGGGTCAGTATTTGAACTCAGGCACCTGCATGCTGTACCTGTCCCTGCCCCAGTTACTCATGTGTGGAGGGTGAAAATTTTGTTTCTGTTTAACAGAGGGCTGGCACTTTAAAAATTCAATATCCAATCGAAAAAGAAGAACAATTGGTATTTTGGGATGCAGAAAAATACATTTACATTTTGAATAAAATTAAATTAGGCCATCCTCACAAACGTAGAGGCATGCCTTGTTCTTTGAGCAGTTAACAAAAGCTTGAAATTACTTTGAATTTCAGGCTTTTCACCTTTAGGGAGAAAGTTTTTGTTTGTATCTCATTGTAAAATGGGTACAGCTGCCAGGCATGGTAGTGCAGGAATGTGATCACAGGCTTGGGAGGCTGAGGCAGAAGGATTGCCATGAGTTTGAGGCCACTGTGAACTATATAGCAAAACCCTACCTTTAAAAAAATGATAAAGCTAAGGTGTTGAAAATAGAGTCTCTGCTCAGTATCCTACTACAGCGCAGGAGCCAGAAATAAATTTGACTGAAGAGCATTTCTTGGCAGGAATTAAAAAAATTCTTTGTAGCAAGTGACATGAAACTGTTGCACTGCCCAATATCTGTCACAGTTTTGTTTAGGTTAGCCTGGGCCTGTTGGCACATTTCACTAGCTACTCTTGAGTTCTGATGACTCTAGGGCCTTTAAATTCTATTCCCTCAAAAGCAAGTAATTGGAATACAGTGTTTTCTCTTTGTATGGAGTTTGCATGTAAAGTGGTAACATTTATGCCTCTTTGTCATTCTGAAGGGATAACAAATGATGAATTATTTGTGTTCCCATTTGAGATATGAAAACTAGAGGTACAAGAAACTCATCTTGTTTTCTTCTTGTCACCCCCAAGGCTTCCTTACAAGAGGAAGCTGTGAAGGGAAGAAAGACTAAACCAGTGTTGATTGTTGAGGACCGGCATTGGCCAGGCCCTGAAATATTTTTCTCAGTTTTGTCTTCTGAACTATTTTGGGTAGCAGGTGGTCACAAATTCCTTACAAACAAGGACTGGGTACATGCGCATCCTGTCACATGCTGAAAATCGCCCAACTAGTAGATGATGGAGCTGGGATAAAAAACTGCATTTATGTTTCCTCCAAAAGCCCTTTCATGTCACACTGCCACACTGATCCCAAAAGTATCGGATATAAATGTTTTTAAAATTAGCATTTTTCAGCTTTATTGAAGTATAATGAACAAATAAAAATTATATGTACTTAAAGCAAAGTGTGTGATATATTCACATAGATACCTTTTGTATGTGTGCACACATGCTGGTGCATGTCCAGTAGGGACGTTTAAATCCACTTTCAGCACATTTCAAGGTGTGATACAGTATTACTAACTGGAGTCACTGTGTTGTCCATTGCATCTCTAGAATTTACTCATTCTTCATAACTGAACCGTCATGTCCTTTAACGAACAGCTCCCCATTTCCTCCCACTTACAGCCCATAGAAATAGAGCTTTTAAGTCCAGGTGTGGTGGTGTATGCCTGTAATCCCGGCACTAAGAAGGAAGGAATCAGTAGGATCATTATGAGCCCAGCCTATGTAGTGAGACCCCCCCACACACACACCTTAAAAAAAACAAGAATAGAGCTTTTAATGCACCCATGGAGCTCCTACCTTTGCCAAGTAAATTAGTCAGCTTTTGTTTACTATAACAAAATACCTGAGACAGCTAAGCTATGAGAAGGACTTACTTAGCTCACAGTGTTAGAGATTCACAGGGTTATTATGTGCATTGTTGCAGTTCTCGTGGGGGTGCTTTGTCACCAGTGCATGAGTGAGTTCCTGAGTGCATGGAAAGCAAGTGATCTCATCTTGACAGAGGCAGTCAAGAAGAGACTGCCTGAGGCCAAGCTCAGGCTTTTATAACAGTCCTTTTTATAGAACTGACTAGGATCTTGTGAGAAATGCCTTATTCCCTCTTACAAGCATGCCCTAAGTCGACCTAGGACACTTGTCCCCCTGCCTCACCTCTTGAAAGTTGTATCACTTCCCCAAACCACCACCTGGACCAAGCTAACACATGGACCTTGGGGTGGCAAACCATGGCCCTGAGAAACCAATTTGATACTCAGCCATAATTCCAGAGGAACCTTTCTAAATGTCCTGGAAGATCCAGAAGCTGAGAATGAATCATGGAGACCCAGTCTTCTCTCTGCCCTGCTTCTACTGTATGCACACCCACCTCTGCTAGTGCCTGCCCTGGCAGCTGCAGAGCTCCTAGCCTCTGGCCACACTGTCCTGAGTGAGGTAAAGCCAGCTACTCTTTCCAGAGTCTCAGCCAATGCCTCACTTCTTGCAGGCTCTGATAGGGCCATCCTGAACCAATCATGGGGAGCTGGAGTGCAGTGTGTGAATCAGGAGCTGGGGTAGGATCCATCTGTTAAATGACAGAGTGATCCTTGCAAGGGTAATGTATTGGAGCCCTTTGTCTTTTGTGTTAGTGGGTTTTTTTGTTTTTTGTTTTTTTAATTTCGGAACTGGCTACATCATTTGCACGGCCCAGTGTTAAATGAAGATATGTCTTCATGCTAAAACTGAAATAAAATCTTTTTCTTTCACAGTTACTCTTTCCCAACATATCATGGTATTTTTAAATTTTTATTTGCTATATTGTGTTGTATAAGGATGCTCTCAGGGTAAGCCCAAGTACTTGATTACCCTTTTCTGGGCTTGGGGCTGTGTGTGACTCTGCTAGCCAACATGTCCATGAAAACAGCCACAGACTGTTGACTTAGTTAATGGTTGTTTCTCATGCCAACATTTTAACTTCTTGTGTGGTAACGTGTCTCTTTTAGTTTCTGGGTTTTCAGGCCATTCAAAGGCAAGAATGAGTTCTGTTACAAGGAGTAAATGCTGGGCACTAAACAGCAGACAGCAGAGGTCTGTACAGGGTGCTTCCTGTGGAAGAGTAGCGGGAGGGAGGATGTGTGTGTGTGGGGTAGAGTGAGTGTGTGTTGTTAGTAGGTGAGATGTTGGGATATGAAAGAATCTCCGAATTCTTCCATGTAATGAGCATGTTGCAACTATGGTAGCTTAGACACATCTGCTTCCATTGACAAAGAAGCCCTCAAGGACTCTGTGGCAATTGCAGTTTTGTTTTGTTTTTAACTACAGTCAGCTCTTCCCAGGCCCTCATCCCACATTTGCGGGAAGTTCTATCACTCCTTGTAGCCTAGAAGGTGGACAGCCACTCTGGCTCAGAATGTTCCTGCTCAAGTGAAATACCTTTCCAAGGACCACAGTTGGAAGTGAAGAGCACTGCCCATTTGGCAGCTTCCTGCCCCTTTGCTGCCCTTTCAGCCAGTCCGCAGCACCAGGGATGAGTATGAAGTCTTCTTCAGTCCAGCCCCTTTCTGGATAATTTCTTTTTAAGCACTTGAAATCAGAATGTTAAAATGCAAAAGTTTTTGTATTAATGTCCTTGGCAGAGCAGCAGGTTGTTTTTAAAGATCTGCTTTAAAGTTTGTGTCTAAATTTACAAAGCAACATGTACGTGTATTAGTCTGTAAGTGCAAAGTCACATGATTGTTCCTTCCTCAGAATAAACTGCTCAGAGAAGGGGTGGCATCTGCAAAATTGCCCTGACTCCTGTGGATATGCTGTACCCAGGCATTCATTTCTTATCAGGTTATATGATGGAAAGCTTCCCAGTTTTGGAGTCAGACAGATCTGGCTTTCCATCTGGCTGTGTGCTTTGGCTGGTTACTCTCTTTGGGATTCAGTTTTTCCAGCTTAAGGGGAGAGATTAAGAGCTACCTAGTTGGGAGAGGATTAGGTAAGATAGCTCACTACAAGTACTAGGCACCCTTCAGTAAGTGTCAGTTATTCTTACTGGACAGCAGTTTGAGTCCTTCTTCCCAATGTGTGGGACTCCGCCAAAGAAAGTGCTGGGGAGGCTGCCTTCAATGTCTTTCCTAGACATTAATTAGAGCATGGGCTGAGGGCTTTAAGGAGTAGCGGGCAGTGGAGAGAGTCGATGTGTGACAGGAAGTTATATCGATGAGATAACCTGTAACAAAGGCCTAACGGGGTGCAACCACTGTGGGAATTAGTGTAGAGATTCCTCAAAAAACTAGGATAGAGGTTCCAATCAGCCCAACTATTTCCCTTCTTAGTATCTTCCCAAAAGAATTAAAAGCATCATACCACAGCTATATATGCACACCCCTGTTTATAGCAGCACAGTTTGTAATATCTACATCTTGGAAGTAGTCCAAATGGCCATTAACTAATAAGTGGATAAAGAAGATATGTGTGTGTGTGTGTGTGAGAGAGAGAGAGAGAGAGAGAGAGAGAGTTATATAATAGGCTACTGCTTAGCCATAAAGAAGGATAAACGAGAGACATTTCTAGGTAAATGAATGCACCTTGAGAACATACTATTATGTGAAATAAATTAAACACATGTGTAAATATCACATTGTTTCTCTGGTGTGAGAAATCAAAAGTGTGAATAAGGACCAAAATATATTATAGGTATTATAAAATAGAAACAAATGTTCAAATGGGGAGGAGGACTACTGAGGAAGAGGAGAGAAGGAAGAGAAAGAAAATAAATGAGAAAAGGAAAAAATGGAAACAGTGCTTTTGTAAGCAAGGAAGGAAAGAGAGGTTGAAGGTATGGTTGGGAAATGTGAAAAAGAAAATTAAGTTATAGCATGAACAGGTATAAATTCCCTATGCTGAATATGATCATTATGTATACCTGACATGTACCAGTAAACTTAATCTTTGAAAAGTCCTAAAAGGGTGTATTTGTAGGGGGTACTGAGCCAGAAGTTGAATTTCCTGGGAGAACAGAGTCCTGTGAAAAAATAGAGCAAGAACAGGGGCTCTGGGATTTAAAGAACAAAAGGGCAGCCAGGCTGACTGGCCAAGGTGGGTAAGAGCAGTGAGCTACTTGTGGGGGTAGGAGACCAAAGACCTGGTCAGGTGGAGCCTCCTCAGCTGCTGTGTGGGCTTGGCTTTGACTGAGCAATATGGGAAGCTCCAAGGGGAGTTGAGCACTGCCTTGGCTGTTGTGGGTAAAAGCAAACGGCGTCACACAGGGCTGTGAGAATGGCACACTGCAATGTGTGAACACCAGGCCTTGCACCCAGATCTGAGGATGGAGACTCAGGTGTTATGGTGGAGAAGAGCACAAGGGGTCTCTTGCAGGAATACAGGTAGCAGAAGCTGGTGGCCAGGGGAGGTGTGCTGGCTGAGGAAGTGGTGCCAAAACGGCTGGATTCTAAGTGAGCCTTGAAGGGAAAGCTATTTAAGTGGGCTGTAGTGATACTGGTGAGGAGAAGAGGAAGACTTCAGGTTGACTCCCAGGTCTCTGGTTTGAGCACATGGAAGGCTGTGAATTGTAAAATGCTGTGAGGGGAGAGACTGCATAGATAGCAGGTTTGGGGAGGACTGTCAAGAGTTTTGGGTCACTTACTTTGAATCTGGAGATGCCTATTAAGCGTTCAGGTAGAGCAGTCCTATAAACACTTAAAAATATGTCTCTGGGATTTCCAGCAGCAATATAAATTTAGTGGTCATCAGTATACATGTGCTATTTAAAACCATGTAACTGACCAAGCTGTCTAGAAAGGTTTTTAATATCTCACTTTGGGAGAATCGCTGTGGCCCACCTCCCTCAAAGCCTCTATATTGATGCCTTCTCAGAAGTTTTCCACCATTGGGCCTGCCCGGCTCTAGCACCAGTAGACAGATAGTGAAACTGTGATCAATGAATGAGAAAGGCCTTGGTACTGGCGCCCTTTACATTGTTGAATGCACCTTGCCTTGATTAGATGGCTCCAGTTTAGAATTCTCACAAAAATACTCCACCATCTGTTTACATGCTCTGTCCAGGGACTTAAATGCCTACTTACAAAGGCATTTATATTTTATGGTGAATGCTACATTTGGAGAAGAAACAGAAGAATCTCTTGCTGCTGAAGAAGACAGGGATGATGATGTCAAACCTATTACTGAATTTAGATTTGTGCCTAGTGTTAAATCAGTATTGCAGAGATGTCCACTGCAATGTGTGAACACCAGGCCTTGCATCCAGATCTGAGGATGGAGACTCAGGTGGTTGTGGTGGAGAAGAGCACAAGGTAGAAACACATGGACAAAGATGGGGGAGAGCCCCACATTTATATCTGTGATGAAGGATTTAACCATTTAACAGCAGAAGGACAAGCCACACTGGGGATCAGAAATAATGTTCTATGTCTGTGAGCAGCCCATGTAACATGGCTGGGGCCTGGACAGAAGATTCAAAGAGAGATTATGAAGATGACATGGAGGCGGACAGTTTGGGGATGCACATGTTGGTCAGGGTAGTTGTCAGGGTTTGGAAGGAATAGATGGAATGCAGGGCATAATTTATAGGATTAGTTTTAAATATTCACCCAAAAAATCAAATGCAGCAAAGTGCAGATCTGTGCATGCTCTACAGACCCAAAGAATCCAGCTGAGGGCCTGGATCCCAAGGCATTGTCCTGCATGAGTCCAGTTGAAGACCTAGACCCGGTGGCAGTGTCCTCCATGAGTCTCTCGATGGAGGTCTAGAGCCCACAACAATGTCTTATGCAACTCTATATCAAAGATCTGGGAAGGCCCAGAGGTCAGTGGTAGAAGCTAGAAAATCTGTTCCAGCAGGGTGTTGGATCTGTGCCTGTGGTAAGAGATCTGCAGTAGGAAGCAACACTCTAGGTAATGACCAGAGTTTCCCTGAAGAGAACTGCAGCCATCCTCAGCAACAGTAAGGCCCTAAGCCCCAGGGGATAATCAGAACAGCTGCGTTCATATTAAGAAAACCAGTGTAAGTGTAACGAGCTTCTCCAGGAGAATCAACAGCGCGTCATTTTCCCATCTAGTTCTCTTTTTATGATGTGTGCAACAATTATCAGGTGGGTTTTCCATACCCTGAACCATGCTGATTCAGTTCCGGTGGATGTTACAAGTTGACAAGTAGTTAATCTACTACAATCACTGAATTTTTTTTTTTTTCCACTTTAACATTCTGCTCTTAAGTGTGGGAAAGAGCTTGGTACCTCTTTTCCCTCTGAAATGAGGTTGATGAAAGTCCTTTTTCCTTTTCCAAAGTTCACCTAAACCAGTTCATCCTCAAAACAAACAATAGTGAGATAGCAAGTTGTTACCAGCAGTTGGAACTGTGATAGAGCTATTAACAAATGTGAATTAGCTTAAGCTGGAGGTATTTATAGTTCATCACTTACCCAAAATTTTGTGTCTAGTTGCCCTCTGAGTAGGCTGTAATACCTGCCTTTGCTGCATGTATCACCTTTATGCTAGCAGGTTGCTGTGGTGAAGATGCATAGGAGCCAGGCAGGAAACAGGCCTAAGTTAAGATGCCTGTTTGGGGCCTAGAGGTACCTTTATCCCTAAAAGAAAGGGCAGAGATCTCAGGAAGATCCCCCTTTGTCATTCTCCACAGGAGGAAGGGTCTTGTACTAATTTGGCCCAGATCTCTGTAGGCAGTATCTTGGAAAATATCCCAGTACACATTGTACCACTGTTATGAGTGATTTGGAGTAGCTTCTAATCTTCCCACCTTGTTTTTTCCACTCTGCTATTTTTTGCAGCCTCTTAGGTTATATCCCTTAATTTAATTTTTACCCTCTTAGGGCAAACTAGTCAGCAGATTAAAGTGCTTTCTTAGGCAGAGCACAGTGGTCTGGGTTCAATCCCTGGTGCACCCTGTGTGCCCTGCCGGCCCCACCCCCAGAGCACGCTGAGAAGGCAATTGAGACTGAGTGTGGGGGCATGTGCCTGTAATCCCAGCACTTGGGAGGCTGAAAACAGGAGGATCATATGATCTTGTAGTGAGGCCCTGTAGACCCTGTACTAAATATATATGTATTTTTTAAATTACCCTCTTAGGTTAGTTTTCTGTAATAGAACATGTGAAACTGGGTTAAGGTCCTCAAAGTTCTTATGATGATAAGTGTTTTGCCTTTATAATAGCTTAAATAAATCTAGGTTTTCTATAAAAAATAAAATAAAATCTCACTCTGAATAATGATGCTTGCAAATACCTAATTTATTTGTCCAGAATTATGTATTTATTTGGTACTGGGGTCAAACCCAGGGCCTTGGGCATGCAAGGAACACACAGTACCACTGAGCGACTCCTTTCCCTCTAGTTCTTTAAAAATTTTATTTTTGAAATTTTAAGACAAGGCTTTCCTAAGTTGCCAAAGCTGGCCTCAAACTTGCTATTTTCTTACTTCTGCCTCCTGAGTAGCTTGGATTATAGGTGTGAGCCACCATACCCAGCTTACTCAGAATTATAACAGACAAGTAAGCGGGTGCCATCTGCCAGGCTCAGTGAGGACTGTGGCCTCAATGAGAAATTCTGGGATTTTGCTGCTATTTTTAGCATCATCCCTCATCATGCCAAGTCTGGAACAACTGTCCTTAGGTGCTACAAATGAAAGCATTAAAGAAGTCAACAAATTGAAATTGACAGTCTGGCAGCTCACTGGTTTTTATGGACACTTCTGTGGCCACCTTTGACTGCTGAAGCTTGAATGTGAGCTTTCCTTGCGCTTAGCCTGTGTTCACTCTGCATCTGCTTCCAGAGGAGCCTGCACATGGTGCATCTGTGGTTGAAGAGTGTTGAGCACATCCTGCATCCTGGAATAGGCATGTGATTTATTTTTCTTCTCAGCAGAGGTAAATTTCTATCTATATATCTCACCGGTGTTTCCAAGTACTGTGCCATGAGAGAGGAGAGAGGTTAGTCATTTGTGTAGGCATGGTAAGTACTGTGGAAAACAAGGTTTCTTATATGTTTTGGGAAAAGGAAAGTGTTGGAGCTCAGTTCACTTCCTTAGCCAGTGTTTATACCAGGGTAAGGCCTGGGGTCACAGAAGGAGGGAGGTACTTGCTGCTCAGAACTTTGAGCATAAATTACAAAGTTCTTTTGGGACTAGGCCAACAGAGGAACTGTCCTTGTTCCCCAAGATACCCTTGGCTGCCATCTCCTCTTAGTACTTTTCCTGTGTAGTAGCTGTGTGCACACGGCCTCACCAGCACCAATATATTCTGCTAACAGTTCTAGGGTATCAGTAGCATGAAAATTTCCATTTCACAAGTGAGAAAACTGAGGTTCAGAGAGGCTGTGTAAATTGTATGAAGCCACACAGAAGCATTAGCACCAGTTCTTCCTCAACTTATAGCTCATATCATGTCACTGTGGGCCGATCAGAAATGGCTGCTTATCTTAATAAAGGACATCACTCTCAGCCTCTTGACTGGCTAGATGGCAGAGCTGGGAGATAGGATTATATTCAGTCTTTCTCTGTGTCCCACTCCCTTCTTCTATGTGAAATAGAAGAATTCCCTCATTGAATATTGATACATTAATTTAAAAAAAAAAAAAAAAAACAGACTTACTCATATGTGACCTAAGACCATAATACCATTTTCCAATAGTGAATTTGTGTTGTTTTCCTGCAGCCTAGAGAGCCTCCTGAAATAAGGGCTACTGTATGAAAGAGAAGCCTGCACATGTCTCAGTTCTGGCCCTTGTAGGCTATCCTAGACTCAGTCCAGTCAACTATTGGCAGGAGGAGGAATGTGCTGTCCTTGCCATGTAAAGATGAATGGTATTTAGATTCTCGTGATTGGAGGTGTTGAAGCAATGATGTGACAGTTCCTTGGTGGCTTTGTCAATCAGGACTCTAATCCAAATGATAGAAATGTAATTCAGTCTAGTTTCATAAAAAATGAAATCTGTTGATTCATGAAAACAAAATGTCTAGGCAAGGTTGTATGCAGAGGTGAAATCATGTGACATGGGTGTCTTCTCTTTTGTTCTTCTCTGTTGTTTTTCCTTCCTCTCTTTCTAGCCTTTATTCCTAGGCAGCTGTATGATGGCTTCCTGAAGTGCCAGGCTCAGATCCTAAGCAATCAATCCAGGTATAGTGGCAATGGCTGTAATCCCAGCACTGTGGCAGGCCAAGACAGGAGGTTTACAATTTTGAGCCTAGATTGGGCAATTTAGCAACTTTTGAGATCCTTTCTCAAAAAGGCCTGGGATTCTAGCTCAGTACAAAGACCTTTTATGAGAAAACTTCTGTCCAATAATCCTGGTACAATTCTTGAACCTGATGTGAGTCTCCTGATCGCCCTGAATCAATTGCTATGACCAAGGAAAGACACATGCTGATTGGCAGGGCCAGAGCACATACCCTGCAGGCAGTAGGGCTGATGGCCAGCCTAGAGCTAACAGTGAAGGGAGGTAGCTCCGCAAGGGGTGGGGGAGATTTCACCAGGTAAAAAAGAGAAGTGCTTCTGAACAGTGATAAAAGACCACTGATAAAGGATCAAATAGGTGAAGATCACTTTAAGTTCCTGTTAACCTCTGACATGATGGTCAGCTGTAGTCTTAGCTATAAAATGTTTGCTATCTGTGATTCTTTTTTATCTTCATAGTCTTTGTATCATCATCATCCTTAGCATATTTGATGTCCTCCTTTCTTCTCTGGGATGAGTCACTAGCATGGTGTCTATTTGTGTAGAAATTCCAGTTAATTTCACTGATGTGGAATCTGAACTCTGTACAGGAAGCAGAATTTTGATTGATGTCTGATTCTTTGTAACTGAGCATAATGATACTGTAACAGTCAACAATCATCTGTAACAGTTTGCACTAGATTTCATTCAAGGGAGGCAATGTTTTGGTCTCTTCATTATTGTATTCCTAGTATCTACAGAGAGCTTGGCACATAGTAGATGCTTAGTAAATATCTGCTGGATGGATAAATGGATGGTTGGTTGGGAGGCAGGGTGAATGGATGGATATGAGAGGCAGAGTAGGAATAACATGGTTTTGAGCTAGACAGATCTGGGTTTGACTCTTGAGTTTTGGATAAAGTTGTCTTTGATTTTCCTGTATAGAGGGATGATCTCTTGGGGTCACTTATAGCAAGGTAGACAGGCAGCTAGACCTTCCATGGCAGTTAGATGGGACCAGAAGGGTCTTCTCTTTCCCATTCCCCTACCCTAGAAACAAATATCTCCAGGATTCTAATTAGCTCCCCTAACTATGGTTGTTCTTGGTACTGAAGAATCTTTGTGGGCCTCATAGGCCAGAGATCCTCCAGTAGGAAGTGTTCTTGAGTCTTCCATTTTGTACCCACTTAAGTGGAATGTTTTTGTGGCCTGCATTCTCTTTCACTTTTATCTACTTTATTTTCACAGTCACAGTATGAGAACTTTACTATCATCTCTTTAAACATATCTTTTTAGCTATAAAATGGGTATTATCTATAATCATGGAGCCTAGAAATACCCTTATCCCTAAAAGAAAGATGACTCTCACAAGGAGAGAGTTGCATTGTATTTGGCGTCCTCATAGGCTGTGGAATTCATAGAAAGTACTTGTTGGACCCCTGTAGTAGACACGATACAAGCCTTGGAAAAGACAGAGCTGGGTTCAAATTCTGGCTTCACTGTTAGTTATATGGCTTCAAATAAATGATGTGACTCACTAAAAAGAGGATTATGATATGTACCTATTTCCCATGACTGCAATAAGGCAGACTTTGTCAAATATCTTTGGCCTATATCCCATTGTTCACACTTTCAGGCTCATTGCCAGATAGCAAGGAAGATACAGGGCTGTCAAGTTGAAGCATGTATTAGAGTAGGGTTGGTTCTGCTTCAGTAACAAATGGTCCCCGATCTCTATGTTTTAACCAAATGCACATTTCCCAGTCACACTATGACCAACATAGGTTATTCAAGGACAGGGTAAGAATATCTGGTTTAATACTGTCTCAGGAGTCTGGGCTGACAGAGGCGCTTCTGTCTTGTAAACATATTATCTAGCAAAAAAGATTTTCTCACTTAGCCAGCAGGAAAAAGGGACAGCAGCGAAGATGCATGCCGGTTGTCTATGGTGTGACTCAGAAGCAACATATGTCACTCCTGCCTGCATTCTGTTGGCCACAATAGTCAAAGTCCTATGCCCAGTTATGCATATGGGGTGGCAAGCTCAGGAGAGCAGAGAGAGCATTTGGTGAGCACCAGTCCACGTCATTCCCCTTCTAGGGCAAGCCAAATCAGGTCTGGCTTGGTGCCTTGTGCCAGGAAGTGAGGAAATTTCACCCAGTTTCCAGCTTGATGGATGCACCTGAAAATATGGATTGCCTTTTCTGTCTTGGAGGTGGGGGACCCAGAGGTCTTCTGTGAAGGAAGAAGGGTGACAGAAATTAGTGTAGGCTGCTCATGGGGGTGTGATCTGAGCCACATGCCACAACTTCTCATTTTGTAAAAAGGGTCTGCCCTTCATTTTGCTGGTAAAACAGTGAGGCTTCAGTATTTACAACTGGGCTAAGCAACAGTTTGTGGGGCTCAACATCAAGCATGGCCCCAGATTCAAGCTCAGTCTGTGTCTTTTTAAATTTTACCAAATTAAATAACATATCAACCATTGTTAATTAGCTATTCTTGTTTTAAAAATCTGTAACATATATATTGTTGTATGTTACCCTGTTTGTCTTTCTTT
>NDGN011343802.1:0-17490 GCA_002564285.1 Tympanoctomys barrerae | reverse complement strand
TACAGGGTGTTCAGGGTCTCACTACTACATCAGACTCATAGTGATCTGCCTGTTTACAGCCTCTCAGAGCTGGGATTACAGGCAAGCATCACCACGCCCAGTCTCAATTGCCACCTCAGCACGCTCCCAGAGTGGGGCCTGCACGGCAAGCCTGGTGAATCGAACCCCTGGTCCCTGCGCCTACTTGCAGGCACTTTAATCTCTTGAGCTATTTGGCCAACCCCTCATGTAGTCATTTTCAAACACCCAACCAAAGGACACAACTAGAAAATCACTAAGTTTTTGCTATTCGATATTTTTGAAATTGAAGCATACCAAAAATCTACATTTTCTTTTAAAAAAAAATCAGTATTATTAAAATTGCCCTTGCATCATTAAACTTGTATGAATTTTAAAGAACCAACACACCATTCATTATACTATCTAATTTTACTTAACATTCATAAAGGAAGCTAAGTTTCTAATTATTTTTTCATCTCTCCTTTTATACATACCAATTACTGTTTCAAATAACTATTATGAAGACAATGTGTTATAAGTTGTGGATACAGGATGTCTGAAATATATGTTGACCACACACTATATTTGAAATATAAGTTTTAATGAATAACACTAGTGACTATATTTAGTTACCACAAATATAATAAAATATGGGGAATAAAGAAACTATAATGCAACACGACCAAGAATGGCCTTGATGAATCAATTATTTAAAGATCATTTAGGTTGACTTTGAAGTTTAAAGTTGCTACTACAACCAAACTACTTAAGAAAATTCCTGACACAGAATAATTGCTTCAGAAATATATCTTTTGTTGATGTTGTTAGACAAAATGATATGAAGATAGAGCATATGGAAGAGAATATTAGAATATTGTAAGAAAATGAAAACTTTGTGATATATTCACATAGTTCCCAGAAGACATGATGTCTTCATTTAGATATATGTGCTTTGTTTTGTTTTTGTTTTTGTTGTCAAACTTATCTCTCTGGTGATATTACATATGCTGTAGCCCAAATCTATAGTTGTAGGTTCTGATCGGATTTTTATTGAGATGCTTTTCCAAATGTCTTTGGTCATATTCTACTGGTGTCTATTTTATTGATAAAGCACTTATAAGTCATTTTTTGGATTTCTTATTACTCTTTTTGTTAAGCTAACACATCCATCATTCATATGGGTGAACATCACTAGAATCTTCCTGTGTGATGTTCAATTTGCAGTGTAGTTTCCAGGGAATCTTATCTTAATTCTAATAGACATTGTGCCTATAAGTCTTATATTTTCAGCAATTTGTCAAAGCACTATTTCTTTTTAGAAAATAAATTTGAAACATCAGGCTTTCAAAAAAGATGCAATCTGACTTCACTATTTTAATTTCTGGTGAAGAGAAATATCTTCTTCCTATGTTTTACAAAACGGGACCCCAAGTGTAGACAAAGCTGACTTGTCTAGAAGTACCAGAGGCAAAATGTACCTGACAATCATGCAATGGTAATTACAATTAAGAAAAGATTGATTAGGTTTGCTCTTAAGGATAAGTGGAGACCACAGCCTAAATTTACTACATTTCAGCTTCTCATGTCTAATTCAAAGTCATTCTGTGACAATAATACTATGTTTTCAAAAGATGAAAATGATAAATTAAGTAGAACAATTATCATTTTGCAAATGAGCCAATTAAATCACATATCTTACCTGTGCCCAATCATGTTTGTTATCTAAGACTAATTATAGTAATGAGACTATTAAAACATAATTTGAATCATCAAAATATACTCTGATGATTTAATTAAATTATTATTATTTTATGATTTCATAGAATGTTTAGCAATGAACCATAAAATTATATTGGTCTGTGCTTCAAAACTACCTTCAATTTGGTACCAAATTTGTGTGGGAGAAAATGGTTCAATTCAGTCTGTTTTACTTCCTGCACATATTTCATCTTACCATTAAAATACCAAAATGAATTTCTATGTTCATATGAATGAAAAATTAACATGGAAAAATGCATAATTTTTGTTCATTACATTTCATTATAGGTACAAGAGAAAAGTTTTATTGAAAGGACTACATTGTCAAGGTTTCTTTAATATATATGGATAATTATAAATAATATTGTGCCTCGAAATATTCTCTTTTATTTACAGTATTAAAATCATACTTAGGATTTTTCTGGGTTGAAAATTTTAAGTAAAGCAATTAGTTATAAAACAATTGATATTTTTAAATCAGTCTGCTATAAGGAATCCTATAGGTCATGTTCTTTAGCTTTGTAGTTCAGCTTTTCAGAAACCTTAATGAGATTGTCAGTTGAAATTTGAGAGTTCAAGGAACACAGCCTGGTATTTGTGTATCCAATTGCTTAGAAGGATGATGCCTTTTCTTGATCCACAAATTTTGTCATAAGTGCATGTCATAGCTGGGGTTTTGCAAAGAAAATAATACATACAGGACACATTTTATAAGAGGATTTTTAATAGTCACCCAAAGAATCATATGCAAAAAAGAGTGCAGAAAAAAGAATTCACACACTAAAGACTGAAGAATCCAACTCAGGGCCTGGATTCTACAATAATGTCTTCCATGAATCCTTTTGAAGACCTAGAGCTCATAACAATGCCTCCCACAAGACCAACTGGAGACCTAGGACCTATGCTAATGTCTTGTTCAGGCCTGTTTCATGGATGTGCACTGAGAAGGCCCAAAGGTCAGTGGTGGAAACTAGAAAGTCTGTGCCAGTGGGATGAAGAATCTGAGCTAGCAGGCAGAGGGCTCTGCACTGGAGCCAGGAAGCAATGCTCAAGGTAAAAACCGGAGTTCCCGTAAAACGTACTACAGCCATTCTTAGCAACAGTGTGGTTCTGAGCTCTTCCAGCAAGGAGGAAAATTGAGTTCCCATCAAGCAAGACAATGCAATGAGCTCCTCCAAGAGGATCAACAGCTCCCTACAACATTTAACAGCCTCCAACATCTAACAGCTTTCCAGTAGCTTGTGCAAACAGCTTCCCTAACAGCCTCCCTTCTCCTCAGTTCTGCCTCTTATGCTGCCCTCAAAAATCCTCAGGTGGGTCTCTCACATCCAGCACCATTCCAGTTCAGTTCATCTGGTATAACAAATTGATCACCAGTTGGAAATGCACCACAGGGCCCTACATCTAGGGACTATCTCTGTATGGCGTATATCCTATTATGAAACTTATGATTATTCAATGTCAGCCTAAACGCAATGAAAACATTTTCAGAGAAGACTTGGTGGCAATTTACCCTATAAATGGTTTTACTGAAACAGCTTTCTGAAGCAAGGGAGAAGTAAAAACCATTTCAGAGAAGTTTTAGGAATCAAAGTTCTCAGTAGTGCTGAGAACCTCGAGGTTTCAAGAGATAAACATCATTTTCTACCGATTATTGTATTTCTTGTTTGGAAATTAGCTTATAGATCAAGATTTTATATTTCTACCTTTAATTTAAGTTCTCTAAGACTTTTACTTTTGTTTAAGATACTACAGTGTTATGCTTTTTTGGTATGTGGAATTGAACCCAGGGCCTCATGCTTGGTAGGCAGGGGCTATACAGCCAAGCTACATCCCCAGTGCAACACTGTACTTTCTGGAAATGTCTTCCATAACATTAATATTGGAGCTGCTCAAGCACACAATGAAGAAACTGCATGACTTGCCCCCGTATAAATGTCTGATTTACTTTCTGTAAGTCTTACTGTCACATTCACAGTTCAGAAATCTTCCATAACTTACAGTTCATAAGTATGCTAATTTGTCTCAGTTGTTCTTAGTAAATCCTATCCTGTGATTTTATTTTCCAATCCCTGTTCATGGAACAAAAGCCCAACTCATTCTCAAAATAGTCCCCAATACCTAACTCCCTTTTCTGTGAGGCTCTCTCTAAACTCTGTGTCAAGCATACCCATATTTCTTGCATGTTCTACAACATACAAGTGATTTAGTTCCCCAAATTTACTCCTTTTTATTAACTGGGTTTATTTGTATGTCTATAAGTTTGTTAGATCTGAATTCTTCATAGTTGGAAGCAAAAAATAAGATTTGTAATTTCATTCTTCATCAAAGCAAATTAACTGTATGGTAATGTATGCAAATAATGTTTCATTGAGTGATGAAATGAATGTTTGAGTAAAACTTGCCAGCACATTTTATTTAATCATCTGTTATTATCTTTTCTGGTAATTTGTCTTTAAAGTTAATTTTAATATTATGTTTACTGTTGTTATTTTATACCTTTATCATCATGGTGACTAAATTCATCACATATTTATATTAGTTATTGTACTTATTCTCAATAACAGTATGAATTATTTTAGTCAACTTTTCATTTTTCCATGTTATTAAAATATTCTACATTATTTTGATATCCAAAGAGAAGATAATTTTAAAATGGCAGGACAGAATATATAAAACTTTTAGCTAATTATAATAAGTTTCCTTAAAATAGCAGAAATAAAGAATAAAGGAGGATATATTGGGAATAATAATAATTAAGATAATTAATTAATAATAATTAATTTTGGTGAATTACTAGCAGATCTAGGACACTAAGAGAAGGCACTATAGAATCTTATAAACCTGTACACACTAAGAGTTTCCTGTTTGGATGTACCATGCTCAAACTGGAGAAACCAAAGCAAAAGGAGAATCTTGAGACAAACCAGAAAGGATAAAATTACCTGCCCACAGAGACACAAGGCTGAAAGTACATTGGATTTCTCTTCATACATCATTCAAGAAAGAAAAGATGAAAATTGAGGCTGGGGGTAGCTTAGAGATCTGAGCACTTGCCTGGAAAGTGCAAGGACTCGGGTTCAATGCTTGCTAGTGTAGCTGTGCTGGCCCAGTGCCAACCCAGCTACTGAAACCAGACGTGGTGACACATGCCTGAAATTCCAGCGCTGGGGAGACAGAGAGGAGGATCACTATGAGTCTGCGCTGCGTAAGAAGATCTTGCACCAAATAAATAAATAAATAAATCGGAAAACAAGCATAAGAAGATGAAAAGAAAATATTTAAATTATTAAAATGATTTGCAACCTATTACTGTTTAGTTAGTGAAATCATAGCCTCTCCAGTGCCGCGATTACAGGCATGCCCCACCTCGCCTGGTCTACGTTGCAGGCTCAGCCTTCCCCGGGGTCTAGGCCAGCTTGGCATGTGGGGCCAGGAATAGAACCCTGGTCCCTGCACTTGTCTGGGCAAACATTTAGTCCACTGAGCTATCTCGCTGTCCTTGCAAAAAAATACGTTTAAAAGTTGAAGGAAAAAGAAAATAATGAGTTTTAGATGCTATATATTTACAGGATACGTTTGCTATAGTAAATAAAATACTAAAGAAGTTAATAAGCAGTCTAAAAGAAACTGTCTTTCAGTAAAAGGTTTGCGACCAATTTATATAGGCACAACCCTAACCAAGGCTGTTGGAGCGCAGCTCCCCGCTTCTGTGCTGTAGGCTGTGCTTGGTCGGTCATGGGAAGCACAGTATTAGGGTTAGAGAGCCCAAGCATTAATAACATTCAGAATCCTTCTGTCAGTGAGTCTTTTACCTGACACAGTTGTGGGTTACCTGTGAGACAAGACTGTTTGTGAGTAACTTGAGAATGGAGGAAATGGGAAAACATTAGCCCAAGAGGGAAGAGGACTGAGAACTCTGAGGTCCTAAATCACGCTGGTATTCTGCTCTTGATAAAATGTGGTGAAAGTAGCGTTTTGCCCCTGCGACCTTCCACCTTAGGTCTCCAAAATTCAGTAGAATCATAAGAAAACATTAGAACATTACAACAAAGCATCATTCTTTCAAATTCCTGATCATTAATCGTTCAAATCTCTCTAGGTTATGAAAGCAAGGAATATTTCTGGAACCTGTCAGAGACTAGAAGAGCCTAAGGAAACATAAAATGAATGTGAGTTAGATTTTTGAAACAGATTTTAAGAGAAGAAGGGATACTATATGACAAATTCAGCTTTGTTTTGTTTCTTTTCTTTAAACGAATCTTACATATTTATATCTCGTAATCTGAACAACTAATTTGAAGATGGCCCCACATGATACAGAAACCATTGTTAAGTTCATATTATTTTGTTTAGTGAAATATTGAATTGTTTCTAATGCTGCTTTTTTCTATGACTACTTTGTATTATTTAAAAATAAAAACAAATAAACAAAACTATCAAAGTTTTATCGTAATATATCCATGTCAGATTATTAATTATAATAAATGACCACATCCATAATCACAATAATAGGAAATACTGATAATGTGAGGGATAGAAACTACATGAAAATATAGAAAAACACATTATAAGGATGTATTTCAAGAATAAATTCTTGCAAAAAATAAGACCCAACCTTTACTGTATAATTGCCAGTTCAATTTCTTTTAATATATTTGTTTAAAATCAAGATTAAGACACTCTCAAGTTATTGCTAAATATTTGGACAACAATTATCATAGTGCATGAATGTAATGCACTCTGCTCTGCTATATTTAGTGAGATGATGTCCCTAAAGGACGCCTACACAAAGATGACTTCAAAGTTTGGCAGAGATTGTAAAATGCTGCAGAGAATATTTAAAGCAGCTTAAAGTCTATAGCCTGTCACCGTCCACTGATGAGATATTTAGTCCTCATTACAAGTAGAATAGTGCATGATCTCATTTTAATCTACAAGCAGAAGACTTCAATTGTCATATTTGATATTTGGATTTATTTTCTTCTATGAGAGTGTAATGAGTAATAGTCCTTAATGAGAAAATTATGTAATCTGGCAATTAGTTTTAAACCATAATTTATGATTAGTGTCAAAATTATATAAACTTTTACTGCTATTAAAATGTGAATCTACATGTAAAGTCTGTATTTTTGAAGATTTTTTGATAGTATTCTAACATTATATTTTCCTGCAATTATTGTGGCCTAAGAAAATTTTAAAATGTAGTATAAAAATAAATATTTAAGATCCTTTGAAATTGGTCATATTAGTCTACTACAGTAATCATAATTTTAAATATATTTATTACTCTATTATTGAGTCAGCATATTATTAAAATGTACAATGAATAAAGAATCAGTGATTTGATAATATATTTTATTAAATTTCTGTATATGAATACTAATTTTAAATATGTAAAACACTTCCACAAAAATAGTTCAATGTCTTAAATTTGTGTTATGACATTGATTTTATAATCAGAAAATAATAGATACATAATATGATTAAATGTTCATTATATAAGGAATCAATAGAATAGTAAAATTCCAAAAACTCATGTTAGTTCATAACCCTTTTCGATAGATGTTACCTTTACTCACTGCGCATGATTTATTTCTACTTTGAATTTTTATGGCAAAGTACATTCCCTATTTCAGTCTGAAGAAATATGGTGACATAGGTCATTAATGTCACTTGATTCTTTTTTTTTTAAATGTATTTAATAAAAGGTCTACAGAGTCTCACTATACAGATCAGACTCATATTGATCCTTCCAGCTTTACAGCCTCCCAAGCGCTAAGATTACAGGTGTGCCCCATCACGGGCAGTCTCAGTGAAGTTCTCAGTGTGCCTAGGGGGCAGGGCTGGCAAGGCAGGCATGCACTGCACACTGGGGATCAAATCCTGGGCCCTGCACCTGCCTAAACAGACACTTTAATCCACTGAACTATCTGGTCGGCCCTCACTTGATTCTTTATATTACTATATTAGTTTTACAAAACGACACCGACAGCTATACATTGTAATATTTTCCAAATTTTAAGTAAGAAAATAATGTGTGAACACCAAAGTAGATTAATCAGTACTATGTTTATATCTTTTAAGGAATGTCTTAGTAGATTTTGTAATAGGGCTATTTAGTTGTTTTTGTTTGTTTTGCTCTCAAATAGGTTAGTATAGTACTAAATAAATGTATTCTAGAGGTGACTTCAATGTATATTAAAGAGAAAAGGCTAAGAACAAATTGGAATCTTATTGTGTCTTAAAAGCTAATAATTATTTTTCTAATGAATTTAAACACACACGGATGTCTATAATGCAAAATGCTTGGGGCCTGAGCCAGGAGGTGATGACTTCAAGGCGCCTGTGCAACTTCTGGAGACTCCACCGGCAAATAAAATTAAGAAGTTCTGGGGGTGTAGTTCAGTGGCTTAGTGCCCCTCTGTTGGGTCTCTAGCGCTGAAGACATACACAAACAAAAATCCACCAATTATACATTTATAGGTAAAGTTACACTTTCTCTTTCTCTTTTTTTATTATTAGGAAAGGTGGTTGGCAATGCAATCTTGTATCTTTCAATATCTTTTTCTTTATGTGTGTCAGGTTTCACTTCTAAACATTTCTATTACTATCTACCATATAATAGACCCAATGAAGTGACTCTCATCCTGTCCCCTATATCCCAGGCACCTCACGGATTCCTTGGACTGGTGCAAGAATTCTAAATTATTTCCCATGCTGCTTAACAGAGTGACAACAAACTTTTATGATGGGCTGTTGAAAATAATATTTGTCGTATTTAAAAATTTTCGCCATAATTTCTCCAGCCTTACATAATTACAAAAGCGAAATATTTCAAAGGATCTCTCGTGTTTTCACTAAATTCAAAGTAGAAAGTTTAAATGATATATGTCTGGGTGGTCAGCTTCCTACAGGGTACATATTTTTTATTTATTATTTATTTATTTATTTTTGTATTTAGGACAGGGTCTACAGGGTCTCACTGCGTAGATTGGACTCAGTTATCCTCCTGTTTACAGCCTCCCAAGCGCTAGGATTACAGGCGCCCCCGGGGGTGGGACCTGTAGGGCAGGTCCGGCGATTGAACTCCTGTCCCCTGTGGTCCAGGGTACGCAATTCTTAAAAGGCAGAATAGATACAGTGCTTAGTCAGATAAGCTTTCCTAAAACATACAGTTGATAAAGAATAGAAACAACCATCAAGTGCCTTATTATGAAATAATTATAAATATTATATAAAAGGGGCATTATAATGTAAGTATTTCAAGTACAGTATCTTGTCATAGTTCTAAAATATCAATTTTCTGAATAGAATTGCAGTAGTTAGAGGGCAAAAATAATTGCTGAGGGTAACAAATAAAAAGAAAAGGAACAATAAATCAATTCCAAACTTAAATGAACAATTTATTTGGGTGAACTTTTAGCTTTCTCCTGAAGCTAAAATGCCTTCGTACTGCATGGCTGGATCATTTTCAGCTCGGACATAAATTCGAATTAAGGCACGATTTTAGCTACAACTTCATTTTAGCTTAACTTAATAAAATTTTGACAGTCTTTCTGGAGTTGTCTTAATTGGCTCTCTTATTCCAAGATAAAGTACTTTCTTTAAGCATGATAGAGAGGATCAAAATGATTAATCAATTTAGCTTGATCTATGTTATAAAATTTAAGCTACAATACTCTGCTTCCAACAAAAACTCTTTAACTGCCCTCTTCCATTTTCACTTTAGTTCATTTACTAAGAATAGAAACGATGCCATGTAACCATAAAATGTTATAAAATACTTTATCACAGCTTTCAAAATATATTGCTTTGATTCAAACATCAAGCTCACTTCTCTCATATATTGGTTTGTTTTATAGTGTCAAATTTAAGGGCTCCCTTGGGAAATGTACATAAATGCCATCAGAGAAGTGTTACTTAATCATTATGAATGCAAAACATTATGCTACCTTTTATATTTACTTAGATGAAAATTTATTTCAAGAACTTGTCATTTTTAACGTGAATAAACATGCAGTCCTGGAAGATAGGTGTGGAAATTTTATTCTTATGTACTTGAAAGAAGATATTGAAAAACATCTTCTATACAGATTACAGGAAGAAATGATTCATTTTCTTTATTATTGGGTAGAGTTGCTTCTACATTGGTTTATCTAAAATATTATACTTTTTTTTCAGTACTGGGGATTGAAATCAGGCCTTTGCACTTGCCAGGCAAGTGCTCATCCTACTGAGCTATCTTCTTATTATGTAGATCTTCCTATATCTTGGTCTTAACCATCCAGAAAAGTATAAAAAAGAAGTATAAAAAGTAATGCCATATTATTGTGCTGAGTTGCAAAAGGCTCAAGTCGACAACTTCTGACATTGCCAGTCTTATGGAAAATCCACTAATACTATGGACTACTGGACTATATTGGATTATTTTGCTGAATTCACGCACCTAAAATATTTTAATGACAATAGAATGTCCTTCTCTGACAAAACTATCCAAAAAAGGGGGATACAAATGAACAACCATTTTGTACTTCTATACTCAAAATAGTTCAGATAGAAATACAGCTGCATTCTCTTAATTCAATGAATAGAGAGATTTGTTCTAATAGTGTTTGTGGACAGGATATCATGTCTGCATCTTGTCTAATGAATAACCACTAAGACAACAATATGCAATGTATTAATTATTGAAATTGTGCTAATAATCAGTTTTGAAACTGTCTCATTGCTATTTGTTTCTCAATAAAATTATTTTAAAAGTAAAATAAAATATTCTACAAATATGTGAAGTAGTAATTTATTCTGTTTACAAAGTTTTACACTGAATTAGATGTGATGAAATCCTGAGACAGTGGGAGGCTGAAGCAGGACACTCAATTGTTTGAGATCACATACGGAAAATTGATGGTGCGCTGTCTCAAAATAAAATTAAAATAAGAGGGATATAGTTTAGCTCTAGAGTTTTGCCCTAACCCCACAGAGAGAGAGAGAGAGAGAGAGAGAGAGAGAGAGAGAGAGAGGCGCTCAACACCTGAGTACAAAAATATTATAAAAAAGAATGATTTAGAAACAGGTGGATAACTTGGGAGAGTAAGTTACAGGGAGAGAACAAGTGTGAGGCTGAGAGTGCCACTCACAGAGCAAAAGGGACTCTCTAACAAGAAGGAAAAATACAAAACAAAAGAGTTATTTTAATCACGAAGACAAGCCATATTCAGCCTAGATGTTCAGTAGGACCAAAGTGCCATGTGGAATGTAATGACCCACATCTCACTACAACATCAGGACTCCATCAAAAGCTGTAAACATCTAAAAATTTTGTGAAACATCTCTAGTACTCCAATGCATACTGCAAACTAATCAGTAGACAAAATTCTCAATGTAAAATTTATCAATGATTCCCTGTTAAGTTCATTTTCTGTTACTGTAATTGAATACCAGACTGGGTAGTACACAAAGCACTGGTATTTATTTATGTACTTGGCAAGACCCTGGCTGCTCTTGGGATTGTCCACAGAGCCTTGAGGCAGCAAACACCATTACACAGGGAAACAGAGCACTCTTCCTGGGGTCTCCCCTGCTCTTCTTATAAATCCCTAATCCTACTAGATTAGAGTCCTTTGCTTGTTGCCTCATTTAACATTAATTACTTCTGAAATGTCCCAACTCCAAATATCACAGTTGAATTAATTTGTACCCACCTAATATCTTGCAATAGGGATTAAATGTCAACAAGAATGTGCTGGTGCCATTCAAGCCACAATACCACACCCTCCCTATCTCTCATAAAAATAAGCAAATAAATAAAACCCAAAACAACAAATATGTTTTAATAACATGGAATAAAGAAGATGATTTCTTGCAATCACAATAGGGTTATTTTCAGTAAGCAGAAGATATGTAGTTTAACAGAAATAAATATCCTTGTACAATATTTGAGGTTTTAGGAGATAAAGCAACAATCATCATTAACGATCAGTTACTTGGACAGGTGGCCCTTATTAAATGCTGTTGTTTAGAATAGAGAAATTACAATAGCAGATCAATTTCCAAACCCTAGTGGATCAACCGCCCACAAAAAGATTATTTCTTGTTTGTATAACATGCCCCTCATAATTCGGCAACACTTTAACATATTTAGCTACTTAAATATATGGACTAGAGAAGGTGTATTTCAAATACATAAGGAAGATATGCTGCCTTACAATAGTATCGCCTAAGATATGTGGCTTTTGTAGTTAATGGAGGCATTTGTATTAACAATAAAACTTTGCACTAGAAGACTGCTTTAGCTTCACAAACATTTTATTGGTCGCAACGAGTCATTGGATCCTACCTATGTAAAAACTAACAAGGGTAGTGTAGTCCTTTCGTAAGTTCAGCAGAAGAGAACACTAGCTATCGATATTTATCCCAGTCTTGACATTTGTTAGCAATAGGGTAAGAACTCCATCAGAACAGCTCCTCTGTGGGCTAAAATAGTGAGAAGCTAGAAATTAAGTTTGTGGTTGGATTATGATATACAACACCACAAATTAGAAACATGTGGAACATTTCTTTTTTCTCAGTGGAGGAAAGCTTCACCATTTTCAATGATAAACTTGACTGTTTGGAGGAACACTAAATCTCAGTAAGTTTTTTTTTTTATTCTGAGTCATTGTAATGCAGGCATATCCACATGCACTTAGTGTTTACATAAAATTATGCTCTTTCTTAAACTAATAATATTTCTAGTGTCATTTTGGAAAGACATGATTTATGATGCTTGATCGAAATAAAGTATTTAAGCAGCAAATTAGTTAGTGATAAAATATTAGAAACCTCCGCAAGTAAAAGGCAAAGACTCTTTAAACTATGTACTTTGGCAATAGCTTATAGGAAAGTGACTCAGAACAACCAAGACAAATATTAAGCAAATTAAGCAGAATCAGATTTCTAAAATACACTAGATTTTAATAGTACTATGACACAATATAATTCAATATACGCTGGATATTAGATACATTTTTCAGTGTCATAAAAGAAATAAATAAACCAAATACTTGTTTAATATTTGATAGGCAAAAAAGGAATTTAATAACTAAACTAATTTAATTTGACATATTTTTTATTCTTTGATTTCTAATTCATGAGCATAATTTTGATGATGAAATACATAAAACTATAGTTTTCTGGATTTTACCCAAAGAATGAAATCTATAGCTTATAGATAGAAATAACCTTGTTTTCTCTGTAAAATAGACATGTTGCAACATAAAAGTTTAGATTTTGAAGGTTTATAGCAAAATTTCTTTAACTAATTTCCTCTAATCATTGCTGCAAATTTCATTTTACTATGGTTCATTCTTCTTCTACATGGTAAGATACATTCTTAGAAAAATACATTTGTGTGAATATACTAGTATGGTTTGAATTGCTTTTCATTTTTAAAGAAGTATTTTATTCACATCTTTCTCTTCTTTTGCCCTTACGGATCAGCACATAAAGAGCAGTGCTGTTTGTATGGCTGATTGTAGTTTCATCATGGTCCTCTTGTCTATATTTTAACTTGTGGGAGATCCTGATGGGCATAAATTTGAGAAAGGACTAAAGATGAGAGGTGTTAACTTAGCTATGGATGTTCTATATCTTGAAAACCTCAAACATTGCATTTATAAGATTTCTATTAGACGATGGACCTATTGCAGCTTGCAGGTTGGTTTGACACTCTCTCAGAAATTCTGACAAAAAGGTTACAAAACAGAGAAATGGATTTAAAATTTTATTTAAATATTAATTACATTAATTAATTTACTTCATAGTTCCCAGTTATTATGTAAACTCCCATAAAAATAAAGAGGTGAGTCATTGTTAAGTACCAGAATGCATCTTTTCCATATCTATAAACTTTTAGAAGATTTTGATCACTGGATTAGGTTTATTGTGATGGTTATTTTTAATGTGTCAGTTAGACTTCAAATGGTATCAGGTGTGTGTCTTTAAAGATGATTGTGGCTGAGATTAAAAATGAAGTTATTGTAATACAACATACAATAATGTATCTAATAATGTGCTTTGATTTAGTATAATTGTGTTATGGCTTCATGTGTTCTTTGGCTTCTTGGGTTTTCATCTGTATGTACAATTGACTTTATAAAGATTTGTAAGATAAACAAATTAATGTGATGATATCAAAAAGGGCATGGAGGTAAATAAAAATTGAGTTGAAATATATTATGTACATTTGGCACCATGAATATAAACATCACATACTGCTGATATACTGATAATTTTTTTAAATAAAGGGTCTGAACTTCTTGCAAAAGCATTTGAATCAGTAAAATAAAGAAAGCACTGAATTAATGTGCATTGACATTCCCCCCAAAATTAAAGACCTGAATAGTACAAAAAAGCTGTCATCCACTACGGCAGTCTCTAAACAGTGTGATGATCCTAAACAAACTTTCCCTTACCATGTTTCACCAAGTACCATATGACAACTGTTTTATTTATTAACAGATCTGTAAGAGCAACAACTTCTTGGGTTTTGGTTTTTGTTATTTTCTGAGTGTCTCTTGTATTTCACCTTATGACCACAGCTAATTTGTAAGAGGATATAAAACAAATTTATTATTATTGAGTTGATTTTTCTAAATGTATTTAGTAAGGGGTCTACAGGGTCTCATTACACAGATCGGACTCCTGGTGAGCCTCCTGTTTTCAGCTTCCCAAAGTGTTGAGATTACAGGCAAACGCCACCACGCCCAATCTCAATCGCTTTAGCAGTGCTCCCTGGGGGTGGGGCCAACACTTCTCCTGGTGACTGGGATTGAACCCCTGTCCCTGCTCTCTGCCTAAGCAGGTGCTTTAGTCCACTGAGCTTTCTGTCTAGCCCTTTTGAGTTGATTTTTTTATATTAGTGGCTGAAACAAATTAAACAGAAAATAATATCAGTTAGTATTGAAATATATGTTATGAAAACTGTTCAGTGAGGGGCCAGGGAGATGGCTCAGTGGAATAAGCACTTCCCTGTCAAACACAAGGGCCTGAGTTCTATCCCCGGTTCTGCGAAAAAAACAAAACAAAACAAAACAAAACAACAACAACAAAAACATGCTCAGTGAAACCATTTTTCTTTCCCTAGACAAACATTTGAGACTGATCAAGAAACAAAATATGATGGTGACTTTAGCAATCAAAAAACCATGCTTATAAGCCCAATGTGTAAAATTTTTAAATAAAATGCTAATTAACTATTTTGATAATGATTAAAAATTAGGAATCAAAAAATAAATTTTTAATGAATATTACAAGAGTTATGTGGGCCAGGGAGGTAGCTCAGTGGAAAAAGCACTTCCCTGGCAAGCAGAAGGGCCTGAGTTCAATTCCCTGTTCCATCAAAAAAAAAAAAAAGTTATGTAATAAGTTAAACTTCTACTTGTGCATCGTATACACGTTAATATATACATAATACAAATTCTGATGATAGAAAGTATGTGAAAGACATTCTCATAGTTCTTCAGAAACCAAATATTTAGCATTCTGAATCCAAAATTGACCATTGTTCTTGTAGTTCCTTGTCTAATTTTTTTAAAAATGTGCTGTGGAACTTCACATACTACATAGGTTTTTCTTCCCATGTAATGGTAATTTTAACAGAGACAAACTTTTAAACAAAATTAAGCCAGTTCGATTTTTCTGTAGGAAACAGATTTGAAGAAATGACCTGAATATATCAAACTTGAAAAAGTGTTGGATACCCAGGCCATTCTACAATAAAATAACAGAAATTATTTCATTTCACAGAAAGAAAAAAAGAATAGCACTGTGATTTGCCCAGTTACTCTGCTATTTTGCTTACTTACCTATCTGATGTGGAAAGTATGTATGTAATAAAATTGTAATAAAATTACAGAATCTATTTAGTAGTTAGGTCTATATGAAATGTTCTAGACCACTTTAGAATCTTTATAACGAGGCCTATATATCTGGATATGTTGCACCAGAGTACTTATATTGTTCTATTTTATGTGTAGTCGCGTAATTCACCACAAAGTGACTGATAAAATATATCAAGAGCAGAAGTAACTGAAAAATATCTAAGTTGACATTTCATAAAAATGTACTCTAGATATGCCAGAAAAGGTGGCTTTGATATAGCATTCCAGCCTTAATATGTTACATATATAACTTATGACATGAAGGTCAGGAGGTTCAAATATAGCTCTAGAGAAGGAAAACTCTCAAAATACCAAGTATGGCTTAATTATTTTCTGATGCCCTTGGCTTGAATCATCTAACATCCTTTCTGGGTATACTCATTTATAAAACCAGTCATTTGAATTTATCTACCATTCCTTCTCATTTTGATCTAGTCATTAAATGATAAGAAACATATTCTTTCCTTCATGCCCATTGGAATGAATTAGAAGCCAAAGTTATTTCCTAATTCCACCTTGTTTTTCCTTACATACTCCATAACAAATATTTACATTCATACATTATCCTGATAATCGCATCCATTCTAAAACCTACAGAATGAATTTCTCCTTAAATTTTCAAACCTGTATATCTTAAAAGCAAAAGGAAAATCCTCTTTAGAAGAAAAGGACATATGTAAGGAGGTGACAGGGATGAGTAAGATATATTTAGTTAGATATTTAATTAAGCCATTGTTACATCACACCCAAACTACTTAGAAGAATGCATATCATTATACAAAGTTAATTTTACTCTTGATATCATAAGGAGGGATGGATCTCAACATGAATTTAGCAATTGAAAGAGGTAAATTCCTCTTATGGTAGATTTGGAAGAATCAAAGTTTCAAAAATACTTTGAGAAAGGGGTCTAAGAATAAATGTGACAAACAGGCAACCCAAAATTTTAAATGCAGAAACAAAAGACAGATAACTAAAACTTCAAGTAGGTATACTAACATTTTATTTAAATCAATACAATTAAGTATTCATTTAAAATATGGGTTAGTGCTATTAAAGATTCTGGAGATACCCTGGGGAACAAAAAATAAACATTCTAGGCATCAAAAGCATGGATTCATATACAGTAAAAATCTAAAAAGCAAATAAACAAATAGTGTAATTTTGTAGATGATGATATGTGTGAAGAGAACAATAAAGACAGGGAAAGAAAGAGTAAGTGTGCTTCTAGACAAATAGTTTACAATTGCAAGTGTTTTCATATCTCTGAAGAAATGGTTACAGGACACCTTCCCCTCCAAACCACAAAGATCAAAATCTACATAACAGTAATTGGGAGGGTGTGACTGGGTTAAATACCTGGAGGAAAAAAGAAAGGACAAATGTATGACCACATGGCTATACCATTAAGGAAGTGAAAGAGGAAAGAGGGGTAATGTGCCAAGTTATGATATCAGGGGGACTGAATGGTTGAAGGAGGAAGCTCAGGTCTGGTAAGCTATAAGGATTGGCATCTTATTTTGACCCAGAAGCTTATTGAGGAGCTTTGAGCACAGGAGTTTAGGAACATGAGCTACGCTTTAATGAAACCTCTTTTGGTGTTATGTTGGGAATTGATTATTGTTCTAAAACTGTACACATAGAAAGAAATGGTTGCAAAAATTTTAGTTAGCCAAGGAAAATATGATAGCAACTTGGACCATAGTGGAGGCAGCAAAAACAAAAGAAGCTTATATTCTGTCTTATTTTTGAAAAGAAGCCTTCAGCACTTTTCATGCTTAGATATAGAAAATGAAAGCAATTAAGAACT
>NDGN011343796.1:0-13975 GCA_002564285.1 Tympanoctomys barrerae | reverse complement strand
CAAGCACAAGGGCCTGAGTTCAATCCCTGGTTCCACCAAAAAAATAAATAAAATAAAATAAAACAATAAAAAGCTAGCAGATTTTTCTCATCTGCTGTGATTACAATGTTTCTATACCTTGTTAGGCTGTTGATAACTAATCCCTCCTGCACTTGTGTCAAGAGGTGGGAAATTTGAAAGGTGACTATGTCAAGGAACTGAAGCCCTCATAAATGACCAGTGTCCTCATAAAAGAGGCTCAAAGGAGCCAGTTTGTCCTTTCCTCCCCATGAGGAGACAAAAAAGATGCTCCCTACATGGAACAGACCCATTGCAGGTCCCACTCTCAGTTATATCTTATTCCATCCCATTAGCGGGACATTTTGTTTCCCACAGCCAAAATTTGTTCGAAGTTGTCCCCTATGTTTGATTTCTCCACACTACACTCACAATGGAAATTTCTGTGTAGGAGAGAATATATTAAATCTTGGGCAAATAATATTACTTTGCATCACTTCATAGTTTTGAAAATGCCCATCACTGGGAAATTCTGAGCATTGACGTTTCTGCGAATGCCTTGCTCTTAAACTTCATGGTCTCCAGAACTGTAAGGAATTAGGCTTATTGCTTATAAATGACACAGTCTAAGATACTTTGTTACAGTACCTTGAATAATTTAGCATATTGCAAAACATATTTCTATAAAGTGAGAGTCTGAAAAAGATGTGGTGTTTAAAATGAAAGTTTAAAATAAATGTGGGTGGAAGAGATGAATAAATCTTTTTTGTAGCAAGGCACTGGGCTAAACAATAGAATCAATGTAGCACAAATAGGTCAAATGGATAGTGCTGGGTGAGCAACCAATACAAAATTCATGGTATTCATTACAAAATAAACTGATGGAACATATAGCATTTTCCCCTAATGTCATTCTTGGTTAAGGACTCATTAACTGATATATTTGACTCATAAATGTTCTTTGATTGTTTTTTATGTGCCAGGTACTTTCCTAAATGCTAGAGAAACAACCCTATAGAAAACCATAAGATGCCCCATATTGTAAAGCTGGTGTTTTGGAGAGAAAGCCATCAAAAAATAATAAATGAGTAGAAAGTACAGCATGTGTTGGTGAAAAAAATGGCAGGGATAAGGATGACAGTAGGCTGGGAAGGTTGGTTTCACTTCTTTAGAGTGATATTGATGTTGACAGAGGTCTCACATTCATGACGTGAGACACCAACAGAGAGCCCAAGAGGAGCATATGGACCTGGAGTCCATATGCCAGAGTGGAGGTGACTTCTGTAAGAGTACACCAACAATGGAATTCCCGTGCCCTCAGTTTGTGACTTTGTATTCACCTGTACATTGATATTAGACATAATATGAATATAACTACATATAAGATAATTATAACTGACATCCAACAACAACATAATTTTAACTGATTTGTAGTTTCTGGATGATGGAACATGATTCTACTCTAAGCATCTGAATTTATTTATGAATTCATAGCTCAGTGGATTAAAGAGCTTGCTTAGGCAGACACAGCGGCTGGAGTTCGATCCCCAGTGTGCCATGCCAGCCCTACCCATGGGTTGTGCTGAGACTGAGATTGAGACTGGGCATGGTGGTACATGCCTGTAATATCGGCTCTTGGGACACCAAACACAGGAGTATCAGTATCAGTTCAATCTATGTAGTGAGACCCTGTAGACTCTGTAGACCCTGTACTAAAATTAAAAAAAAAAAAAAAACTCTTTCAGTTTGGGAGGATTATATTGAGGGATTCAGAAGAATAATTCATAAAAGTTTCTTGAGTCTATCTCAAAGTTTGTTTTGTTTTGTACTAAAGATTTCAATAATGACTCTGCTTTATGTGTTAAAAATTTTAAGTAATGCAGATGTCAGCTGAGGCAACTGTGTTTTCCTATCATATTCCCTTGGTAGTCTGGTGACCTCCCAATGATCTTTGCATAGTCTGTGTTATTTATTTATTTATTTATTTATTTATTTATTTATCTTTAACCAGCTTCCAATCTGCTACAGGTCCCAGTCTCAGTTATGTCTTATTCCATCTTATTAGCTGGACACATTTACTTCCCAAGGTCAAAATTAGTTCCCAGTTGTCCTCTGGGTTTGATTTCTCCAGATTACAATCACAATGAAAATTTTTGTGTAGGAAAAAATACATTAAATTTTGGGCCAATAGCATTACTTTGCATCCCTTTGTAGTTTTTGAAAATGCCCATCACTAAGAAATTCTCAGCATTGATGCTTCTGTGCAGTTCATATTAACCCACTTCTCCTAGACACTGTGACCTAAATATATTTTTTTCCTTCATGGGTATTTTCTTTTTTCTTTGCTCCTCATTACTCTAATTTGTCTGCATATTTTCTTTGTATAGGGACGTTTAGTTTTTTCTTTGTTTTTATCTTGGCAAATTTGCTTGAGTGTTTGTTTTGCTTGCATTTGTAGGCAAAAATAAAGTCACCATAGAGAAATTGCATAGTTCAATTTTGCCTCTCATTTTTGAAATTTAAAAGCCACTTTCTCCCCTGCTGAGTCTGCTAGAAATCTTCAAGAATATTACTTTGGTTTTGTGGAAGAAGAATGAGTACAATATTTTGCCCAAGGTAGATTCTAAGTCTATCTGTTCCTGAGCGCCATACCTCATGCGAGGCCCTGGCTCCACACAGGAAAGCCGTGACTGCATGGAGTGGGCAGCATTCATGGGCAGGCTTCTGGAGGAGAGTATACTGTTGTCTTGTCAGGAATTGGGAGTATTTTGAGCAGGAATAAGTATCATAAAGATATAGGACTCAGGTCAGGAAAGTGTTGCTGAAATAATAAAGTAAGTAAAAAGGTCTTGATGTAAATAATGAGGTTTTTTAATTAAAATGACAGGGGAGGCTGGCCAAATAGCTCAGTGGATTAAAGTGCCTGCAAGCAGGCTCAGGGGCCAGGGGTTCAATTCCTGGGCCTGCTGTGCCAGCCTTGTCCCCGGGGTGCACTGAGACTGCAATTGAGACTGGGTATGGTAGTCCGGGCCTGTAATCCAAGTGCTTAGGGGGCTGAAAACAGAAGGATTATTACGAGTTTTATCTGTGTACTGAGACCCAGTAGAGCCTGTAAAATTCATTAAAAGAAATAAACAATATTGATTAATATGGCAATTAATAACAGCATTTATAGCCTCATACCTCCAAACTGTATCATAAACTTTAACAGTTTTTATGTTCTTTAGGAAGTTTTGACTAAGGTTCACATTATGAAGTCTAGCCTGAGTTTCAACAAATTTCCTGTAATGACTTACTGGTCTGCTCAATAATGTCTCATACCTCTATATGTTATAATCAGATTTTAAATATCATTTTTCCCAAACTAAAATTTCTACTTTAATCTATATTTAAATGCAGAAAAGCTTGGGAAATGGCTGAGGATTGAAGGAGGTTTTAATATATTCTATATAACACCTATTGTTTTTGTCCATATGTAACTATACTGAACTTACTGCAGACATGTACGTGAACATGAAGAATTTCTAATGTTTGTTGATTTACTAAAATATCTTTAGCATGTGAAATTCTTGTGGCTTTATCTGTATCAAAAATTAAACAAAGCTATTCTTTGAAATGAATTCTAACACTCAAGCATGAAATATATGCTCCCTAAGTTAGAGATAACAGTAGTTGTCTACAGATGCAAAGCAGATCACAAGAAATTTAGCAGTTTAAAGCAATACACATTGTTAAGTTTCCTTGGGCTCGGGATGTGCTGCAGCATTAGCTGAGCTCTCTGTTTTAGAGTTTCTTACAGGCTATAGTTAAATTATCACCCAAACTGTGATCACAAACAAAGACTTGACTGGGAAGTATCACTTCCAAGATTGCACAATTGTGGACAGAGTTCAGCTCCTTGAGGGCTGATGAACTGAGAATCTCTCAGTTCTCTGCTGGCTGCTGTTGGCAAGATACCATCCTTAGTTCCATGTGCTCTTTTAGATTCAGCCTATTTTGTGAAAGGAGTCTGCTAGCACTTTGGGTGCTACTATTATATGTAGTTTACTCCCAGAAGTGACATTGTCACTTTTTATACAGTGTATTTGTTAGAAGCAAAAGGCTGGCCAAGTGTACATGCAAGGGGAAAATAATCACCAAAAGTGTGCATTCTGGGAGACCAGGAATATTTGAGAGCATCCTAAGAGTCTAATCAGTGAGAGACAATGCAAGATAGGACATGCTTGCTGACAGTTGCAAGGGGAAGGCCAATTTATACTCTGCATATTACTTGTCAGTGCCCAGTTAAGCTGGCCTTCTCATTGAGAATGAGATAATGATGTACTGTGAAAGTAGCGAATAGAGCTGGAGACATCACAGGTGCCCAACAGAGGTGGGTAGGTTGTCTTTATAAGTCATATAGTACTCCATCTTTATCTGTAGCTTTGTTTTCCCTGGTTTCAGTTACTAACAGTCCAAAAATATTAGATGGAAAGTTGCAGAAATAAACCACTCGTAACAGTTATGTTGCATAATATGCTAAGTATCATGATAAAATCTCAAGCCATCCTGCTCAAGAATTAAATTATCTCTTTGTCTGATATAGTCATGAAGTATTTGATACCCACCCATCAGTTAGTGTTGGTTATCAGATCTAGTGTTATTGTATCATGGTGTTTTTGTTCAAATAACCATTACTTCACTTATAAAGCCAACAAAGTATAAAAGTGGTGATGCTAGAAATTCATGTATGCAAAAGAAAGTCATAAAATGCTTCCTTTACATATTATAGTAATGTTATAACAAATATTATCATAGTAAGAGTATAGTGCAGTAATAAATTTTGAGGGAGAGTATGAGAAACCACGTTCTTATAACATTGTATACTGTATGTAATTATGATTGTCCTATTTTATTATTCATAATTGTCATTAATTTCTGACTGTAGGTTTTGATACTATTTGCAGTTTAAGACATGCACTGAAAGTCTTGGGAAAAAAATTTCCCTGTAGATGAAAGGGGACTACTGTACTTCTGAGATTCTGTATCTTATTTGGTAGAAAGCTGTTTACCTCCTTTGATATTCAGTTTCATTACCTTCTTTTATTTTGCAGGTGCCACTGTATTTTGTTGTAAAACTGACATGAGTTACATCTTTTATTTTCTTTGCCAGTATCACTGTTAAGTTCTTTAAGATCTTTTTAAAACTCTATAGGAGTCTTAAGAATCAGTAAATACAAGATATGTGGATAATTTAAACTCAATGGAATGAGACATGATTTAAATAAGATGATATTAAAATCATAGTGGTAAAGGTAAAACAAATACGGAACTCATTTTAAAATCTTGCTGATAGAAAATCTGAAGTGCAGACTTAGGTCTCTCTCATGCTCCTGCTTTCCTATCTATAGTTCAGTAAACAGAAGAGTGACCTTTAAACACGAAACTTGAGAGGAGAAATACAAATTCACCACTGTGTGGTCATCCCAAGCTAGTGTGCAGCCAGTAGCTTACACCCACGCACTCACCACTGCCACAGGAGACAGACAGGGCCAGAGCTCTGCATGCTCTGCTTTTGGTCACTTTGGGGACAAATTCTATTAACAGCTCTGCCTCCTGCATGATGTTGGGCTGTGAGTACTGAACGCTGACTTGTCTCTAGTAAATGTTTCTAGTACGTCAACACTCTAATTAACATCCACATATAAGGTGCCTGTTATTGTTGGCTTAGTTGCTTCTGACAAACCATTCAATTGAAGAGGGCTGTTGATGTAGTGTATGGCAGTCTGTGGCTTTCCTTGAAAGGATATATTAAAGCTGAATCCAGATTACAAATGTTTGACCTGGCAAACAGCACCATGACCTCTAACACAAACATTGTGTCATTAATATAGCAGTGTCCACAGAGGGGACTGGCAACCGAAAGTGTGCCATCTTGTAAATATTTTCAAATTATATGAGGTCCTTAATTAACCCCATTAGGCTTATAGATTGAAGTAGCCACCCAAATCAATATGAAAGAATATAAAAGAAGAATTGAATAAAGGCAGTGATGCAGTTATTCTTATATCTTATATGTTACAAGTTCCTTGGAGTCTGTGGCTTAATGTTACTTTACATTCATCTCTTTTTCCCTTAAGGAATCAAATTTGTAACACATCAGAACAAAATGAGATTACGAATGATTAAACTCATTGATTGGTTCTAAATATAGTCAGAAGTTCCCTTAAAGGTCAACTTTCTCAACCCCCTGAGTTTAGGGATAAGAAAATTGGGATCTAATGTGGCCAAGTGACCTAGATGCAAGTTGACACGAAGATCCATTTCAACTGCTATGTTCTCCATATATATTAAAAATTTGTGAACTTGGACTTTTAAACCACTGGATTAGAGTTTTTGTTGTAGCACTGAATATAAACTATTGCTTTGTTTTTAAACCCTGTGCTGCCTTTAGCTACACTGCAGAAATTTAAAGGGATAACACATGAAAGTGCCAACAGTTTATAGTCACATTGGTGAATTTGTTCTATATTTTTCTTTTTATCTGAGACTGATACATTGGGTGTGTTCCTCATCTCTCCAATATTCATAAATTTTTCCACACTAAGGTACAGGTTGTTGAGTTTATTCCTTAGTTTCTTGGAGTAATTATCCATTTGCATAACTTTGCATCATTTTCTGCTCTGACTTCTTATATCCTGGACTAATCATTATTGATCTACCTTGGTCTACTTGACCTCTTGCTCCTTTTTACTAGCTGAGTTAAGCTATGTCCCAGGCCTTGAGCCATGCCTCAGGGTTTTTTCTTTCTGCTTGTTCATCTTACTTACATTTTCTGATCCACACTGTTTTAATGCACAGAAGTTCTGATTGTTTCCTGTCCTCTGTCAATGATAAACATTCAAATAGATGCAATTTATTGCAGGGGGCTTTTCCTCAGCCTTGTATAACTTATTAAAACTTGAATTCTTCCCAAAAAACATTCCTTTATTCTATCACCATTGCAAAATAAAACATTACCAAAGGATATATATATATATATAATATATATTATATATACATAATATATATATATTGCCCTAAAAGCACAGAGCTTTATATATATATATATATATATATATATATATATATATATATATATATCGAACCACACTCCTGTCAGTGTATTGCTTCAAATGTTGTTGAAAAGGCAGCAGTTCAGAGAATGTGTTCCTGAGAAATAAGTGTGTCTCTGCTTTCTTTCAGAATCAAATAAATAAGAAACCACAAACCAAAAAGCAAATAAATAAGCATGAAAAAAGAAGATAAAGTTGCTGACGAAGAATTCTTTATTTAGAAGTAGAAACAGGAAACTTGACACACAAGTACCAGAAAGGTACATGTAGTGCAAAGTGGTCAAAGAAGCATGAAAATTCTGAAAGAGAAAGACCAGCAAACTGGGTATTGGGTGCACCTACAGCAGTACCAGAGTCATGAAGAAACGCAGTGCGCAAATGTCAAGCAGGTTAGCTTTGCTGAAGATGAGTGCATTATGGATGAACAGGAGGGGTCAGGGTTGAGGGGGCACTTCTCCCGCAGCCCTCTGACCAAGGCGTCACAGTTTGCAAGACAACCTGGAAGCAACAAAACCCAGGAAATACCATTTTTAAGTATTCTTTCTTGATCACATAAATTTTCTGGCTTATAAAATATTTTATGTTAGGCACGTCGAGCAGTGAAGAAAACTTATAAAGAGAGAAAAACAATAGCCTGTTATTGCGTATCCAGAGAAAATCAAATCTGAAATATATTTTTCTGTTGTATTTTTGCTATTTTATATTATTTTATGCTATATATGTTTATTTTGCATTTGTATATGTATTATGTATATTTCATATATAATATATTTTATTATATATGTAATATATATGTATTGTATACATATTTTATATTATATATACATACATATATACATATAAAATATTAAATTTATGATGTGGCTTAAGCCATTTTAAATTTTGCTGTATTTTTTTAAATATGTCAGCATTTTTAGTCTCATCTAAGTGTTTGCTGAAATAGTTACTTTCAACATTTGATTTGGATTTTTCTTTTGCTTTTGGCTGACTCATCCAGCCCTGAGGGTGGGGCTGGTGTGACATGTGGTGCTGGGAGTCGAACTACGGTGCCCTGCCCCTGCCTGAGCTTGCCTAAGCAGGCGCTTTAGACTGCTGAGCTATCTCACTGGCCCCTGGCTTTTTCTTAAAGTTACTTCATTATCCAATTATGGTTTGCTGTTGTGTTGTTATTTATTAGCACTTACAATGTAATTAATTATCACTATACATAAACTTGGGCCATATGTCATGTGTGAGCTCCTCTGCCTTTTAAGGTCTTGCTAAGTGCCCTCAGTCGACTACTTCTTTTGTGGCCCATGAAGGCCAAACACTGCCCAAGACTTATGAGAACCCCAGAGCTCTGTGCTTTTAGGGCAATGACTCTAAAATGTGTTACTATGATGGATCTGAGAAGTCAGAGCTGTTTTCAGGGTATAACTGAGAAACTTTGTTCTGACTCTTATCAGATCAGAACTTCCAGAGATGTTGTTTAGGTCCTTCATGACAAGAGATAGAAGAATATTTCTAATGGCTAATGAAATGTTTTCATGTGTTGTCTTGGCTTTTAAAGATTTTTTTCAGGTTCAAATTTAAATACAATGAACATAATACAAAGTGTAGTATAATTGGAAAAAATCTTTTGTACATAAGATGTGTTTAGCATGATTCAGAAAGTGTACATTGTAAGTTTTAGTGAAGTTATCAATATTCAAAGTTTATATATCAATATTACTTAGTTTATCATTAATTTTTCATCTGCTATGAGGCAGGGTTTCTCTATTCAGTCCAGGCTGGCCTTGACCCACTTTGTAGCCCCAAATGACCTCAACTTCATGATGCTCCTGTTTCAGGTTTCAACTATTGGGGAAACAGGCATGTACTCCCATACCTGGTAATTTTTCTATGCATCCTATATTCTTTTTTATTTCTTCTTCTTTCTGCATTTTTTTAGAGAGGGTTTCTCTATGCAGTAGAATGATCTTGAAGTCACTTGGTAGCTACACTGGCCTCAAAATTGTCATCATTTTCTTGCCTCAGCTTTCTTAGTGCTAGGATTATAGGGATGCATCACCCACATGGCTTTTTCGTATCCTTTCCTGCCTTTGCACAAACTATGCTCATTGACTTGATGTAATCCTTAAAAGCTACATTCCATCCCAATCTCTATGAAATTACTTTTAATTATCCAAGACACAGGAAACATCACTTTCCCTAGTAGCCCCACTTTATCACAAGGAAAACAGGAAGTCTCCATGCCTGTAATGGTTTGGATCTAGAGTGCCCACCTAAGGCTCACATGTTGAAGGCATGATCCTGAAGTAGAGGGCACTGGATCACATGGCATTACTCATTGGGTGAATCCACTGAGAAATTCACAAGTAGCTAGTAGGAGTTAGAGTGTGGTAGGGGAAAGTGGGTCGCTGGAGTGTGCCTTCAAGAAGTGTACCTGGCCCTATCCTCCACTTCCTCTCTTTTGGCCTTCTGTCTGCCATGAGGTGAGTTGCACTGCTCTCCCACATGGTGTTCTGCCTCACTGCGGACCCAGGAGCAGCAATGCTGAGTGTCCATGGACTAAAGCTCTGAAACTGTGAGCCAATATAAACTTTTCTACCTTTAAATTGATTTTCTCAAGTATGTTGTTACAGCAATAGAAAGCTGACAACAAACTGTGTATAGTCTATTAAAGCACTTGCATAGACTACGCTGGCATGCCTGTCTGTCTAGCGCTTGTGTGTCTAAAGTAAAAAACGCCTTCTCTTTTTTTGTTTGCATGCATTTTGTTTTGTTTTGTTTTGTTTTTTAAGAAAAGATCTCACAAAAGAACTATGAGGAACCACTTTTAAAACTTTTAAAATAAGGAGTATAAAGAAAGAGAAACATGTTTACATATTTATATTTTAAGGTGTGGATTATACTGGTTGATATACAATGTCAACCTGAGATGTTTAAAAGTTTAATTAAGTGACTCAGAAGGGAGCCAGGGCTCTTACTTTGCAAACATCCTCATCCTGTGCAAGAGGAGGGCATGGGCACTGTGTGAGCTCTGCACCCACTCAGGTTGGGCCCCAGGACAGCCTGCTCAATATAAGGAAAGGAGAGAGGCAGCGGTTTCTGCTCCTTTCTCTCCTCTTTGCTATTTTCTGCTGCTGTGAACTGCTGCCCTCTGCCATGTGCTGCTCTGCTTTACAGTCAGCAGAGTATGGACTGAAACTTACACAAACTGTAAGCTAAATAAACTTTTTCTCCCTTAATTCTGGGTGTTGGGTATTTTTGTCCCAGCAACAGGAGGAAGGTAACTGAGATTGATCTCAAAAAAAAAAAAAAAAAAGAACTTTTAAGGACCACTTTAAAAACTTTTAAAAGAAGGATTATAGAGAAAGAGAAACATGTTTACATATTTGTATTTTATTTGTGCGTTCTATGCTTTCCAAGTTCTCCCAGAATGTATACGCCAAGCACTGACAATTTACACATTGACACAATTTTCAACCCAAATAATTATGGAAATACATATTCATGAACACCAGAAGCACATGGCTTAAAAATAGGCAGAAGCTATGGGGAAAAGAAAAAAAAATAGCAGAATTTACTATTCTTAGTACAGTGTTAAACATGCCCTACAAGAACTGTGTTTATTATTGAAAAAAATTCCGAAAATACAAAGCAAAATACTTGTGCTTTTCACAGTGACAAGTGTATTTATCTTTTCTACATTTTACCATCCATTTTGAGAGTTCTTGATAAGAATTTTACAGAATCTCCCTCAGATAAAATTTTTTGCCTTGGTATCATATTTTTACCTCAGATCTAATTATTCATAGTGCAACTGCTTTTGCTTTTCATTAGGTTTTATAAAATCTCAGTTCCCTTGCACACTTCCCCAGGAATCAAACTGAAGACATATTAGTGCTATACATGCAATGGTTAAGAGCAATTTTTTCAGGTCCAAGCAGACACAATAAACCTAAAATTATTATGAGATAGTACAATGGGTATTTTTCATTTTCTTATCCCGAAATACAAACAAATATTTTAGAAACATTGTTCAATTCCCTGAGAATGTGCCCAGTCCCCATGACAACACAGGGAACATGTTGAAGAGAAATTAAACTTGAAGGTCTCATCATAAATCATAAAAAGGCACAGTAATAACATTATCTCAAATATCACACAGAGGCCTTTAAGAATATAACATGTCTTTTATAGTTATAGGAATTTATAAAACTCCTCTAAAGTCTCCCTACCTTGTTGAGGGAGGAGGTCCATGGAGCTTCTGATGTTTTCAATTTGAGCTTCACAGACAGTGGTAGGATCTGTGGGTGGATTTATATTTAAATAGATATGGAATATAGGAAAACGAGGTATAGTTGAAGTTGCTAAGGGCTCCACAGAGCCTGAGTTGGGTGCCATGATACAAGGCAGGCTGCTGTAAGCAGTCAAGGTAGGGACATCACAGCCGAGATCTGAGAGGCACGAGTTTACCAACTCTCCTTGCAGCACAGCACACCAACTAAGGACCCAGTCTGGCCCTCCAAGGCTGGCTGCAGGGACACACTTAGTGACCAAAGTGAGAAAAAAGTATGTGATGCTAGATCTGCTGGTGAGGAGCAGGCTGAGGATGGAAAATATGAGAGTAACAGGAATCAGGTTAAGTGGCTTGGTATAAACCAATTTAATGAGTTTGCATTTTACTCTAAGAACAAAAGCAAGCTGTCTTTGTGGTCTAAACAGCAAAAAGATATAATAGATGTGTTTGCTTAATTTCCTTCCTTCCCGCACTTCTTTTCCATGGTACTCCTCTGTCTTTGTTTCCAATAACAAATCACCAGATGAGGGCTGAAGCCAGTTTAGTGGGCAAAGAAATAAGTGGAACTTCATTCTTTCCTTCCAGCCCAGAATAATAAGAGGTTACCTCTATGACTAGAACAAGGTTCACAATTTCTTTCTGTGTATTAAGATTTTTATTTATCTTAGATAATAAACAAATGTGATAGTGTTTTCCAGAGCATATGTTAGTTTTTATTGCAGCTATAGCTATTTGATTTTCTTTTTATTTTAGTGTCCTCTCTACAAGTCTGTCTCTGCCACTCATTTTTTGAGATTCGCCTGCTAATCTTTTCTCTGCTCTGCCAGCTATAAAGGGATTTGGCCACTTCCATATTTTCATTAGGAAACTTTTTCCAGAGATTATGATTGGAGAAAAATTATAAACAAAACCCTCAAACAATGAACTTTGTTAATATACTTCAGTCTGGAGACTTGCTAGGAAAGTTTCTGGTTCAAAACTATAACTCTAACTGCAATCTTGCAGCTAAACAGATGTAGCTATAATAATGATTAGAGGGCTGGCGAGCGAGCCCAGAGGACTAAGCACCTGCATTGGCGAGTGCAGTGACCAAGGTTCCATCCCTGGTCCAGCATGCAGCATCAGCCCCAGCCCAACCCCGGGGTGTGTGAGCTGAGTCTGGGCATGGTGGTGCATGCCTGTAATCCTAGTGCTGGGGAGGCTGAAAACAGGAAGATCACTACCAGTCTGAGCTGTGTAGTGAGACCCTGTACCAAATACACAAATGAAAAAAAAATAATAATGATTAGAGAGTAAGGTGATTCAAGGAGGCTCTATATTCAAAGAAATTTCTTAGAAAGGAATCTATCCCAAAACAGCAACACCTATGGTAAAACTACTATGTGGGAGAAATTACAGTAAAGGGATTGTGCATATATGCTGATGTTTGAGTTTTGTAAGTTTCCTTATTTATTTAATTTTTTTTTTGTACTTTAGGACAAGGGTGAACAGGGTATATAGGGTCTCACTGAGTAGATCACACTCGTAGTGATCCTCCAGTTTACAACCTCCCAAGTGCTGGAATTACAGGCATGTGCCACCATGCCAGTCTCAATGATGTTTCAGTGTGCCCCAGGGGCAGGGCTGGCTCAGCAGGCCTGTGTCTGCCTAAGCAGGAGCTTTAATCAGCTGAGCTATTTGGCTGGACCGTTATTTTCCTTATTTATAAATATCATTTTTAAAAGGATTTTGTTTGGTTATCATCTTCTATAAACAGAAGACATTCCAATTACTTGAGAGGCATTTATATCTTATATGTTAATGGAAACATATACACACACATAGACATATACAAATTGGTTTAAACAAAAGAAAAAACTGAGAGTGAATACTATTAAATGAATAGAAGGAAAAAGGAAAGTAATTAAGATAAATTAAGCATTTCTTTTGATAAATATTCCTTGAATTAAGTTCCAGTGATAAATGGCACATGCTGAAGATGGAATTCTTGAGTCTTTCAGAGTAAAATTTTATCATATGTTCACATATGTAAGGAAGTGAGTCATGCACAGACAAGAAGAACTGGTATAGAGCCAATTTCACATTCATAGGACTACCACCACCACAAGGACTTCAAGGAGCAGATGATCCAGCTATGAGGAGCAGAATACATGGCTCATAAGAGCAGGCATCAGCATCTCCCATGCCAGAAAGGACATAGTTTCCAACATTTGAGGCCAAGAGACACAATTGGACTTCAGTTCACCTCAAGATAAGACCCTGTTTGAGATACTTGAGAAGAGAGGATGTGGCCACAAAAGGGTTTATTATGAGCTCTTTCTAGATACTTTGACCTTTCCTCTCTGATGGGGAAGCTAGAAGTAGTCTCAGAGGTAGAATAAGGAACAAGAGGAATAGGTGGAGAGGTCTATGTGTCCACTACAGTATGGAGGCTTAGGCCCAGACACAAGTTGAACTCAACATCTGAAGCAAAAGATAATGCAGTAAGACAAGGTGGGTTTAATTAATATGCACAAGTTAAAAAATAATCTTGAGCCAAAATGTTGGCTGTCCTTGCAGCCCTTCTGTTTCTCTAATTTTTGGTCTGCAAACTTATGTT
>NDGN011343795.1:0-23202 GCA_002564285.1 Tympanoctomys barrerae | reverse complement strand
GGGGGGGGTGTGTTTCTTGGAATTATCAGTGTATCTCAACATTAAAAGTGTCATACCTCCCACTGGAAATATGGCAATGGTGGTGTGTTTGCCAAGATATATGCCAGCAATATTTCAAAACATGATTAACAGTGCCAATAGCTTGTAAAGTTGGGCACATCTTTTCTTGTTTTTTCTTAGTGTTACCGTCTATCTTTGTGAAAGCTGATATATTAAATAGCTTTTTAAAAGCCTTATTGTGGCCTTTCTTTCCCCCTTGGTACAGTCGTGTAACTTTTATAGATAATAATGGGAGTTATGTCAGAGATACGAGATGGTTATGTAGCTTGTATAGTTAATGGTGATGGACCAGGCTTTAAACCATATCCTAGAGTTCAGAAGGCTGCCTCAATTATTTAAACTTTCAGAAGGGATGGAATAGTGTCTGGCCACATCTTCTTCTTCTTCTTCTTCTTTTTTTTTTTTTAGCTAGCCCCCAAAGTTGCAGGTTTTCTGCCTTTTTGTTTTCAGCCAAAATAAATTCATGGGTACAAATTATGTGAGGGGTAATGAAAGCAAATTTCACATTAGATTGTATCACATCCAAACCCAGAGCTGGGGGTACTTTCACTCAAAAGTTTTACCTTAGACTCAGCCTAAATTTCAGTTAAGTAGTATAGGAGTAATTATGACCTTTTAAAGGTTGTATAAAATTTATCATCAATTAGTGGTTGTATAAAGCAGCTCTTAAAATATATGTAAAGACAATTTTCAAATCAAAAGAATACATTCATTTCTCACAAACTTAACACATTTTTGAACTGGTAAAGACCTTTGGAATGAATTCATTTTGTTAGTGAGGAAAAGGAGGCCCTTTTGGGGTTAAATGAATTACCTGAAGTCTTCCAGATAATTTGAATTGCTTGCCATGGATACAAAAACCAGCAGGACAATGTGGAGCTTGATATATGGAAAATACATTATGAATTTTGGGGGCAGAATGGGCACACAATACTTTGAAAGTAAATTCAATATCGGGTTTGTAAAGTGCAAAGTATAGAGATACTATAAAACTATTATTAAAAAAAACTTGTTTTACTAAAAAAAAGGAAAGGTAACACTACTATAGTCACGCAGGGCATAGCACCTATAAAAAGCTGAATAGTTCTGACTGAACAAGTGTGCTGAAAACTTATTCTGCATTTGATGTAATGTAACACAGTAATTTAAAGCAATGTTATTTTTTCTTTTGATGATGACCTTTATTATTGTGAAGCTGAAACTTGATGAATATAATAGGTTATATATTTGGTTTTTCTATTTTAAGTAGATTAGAATGATCTATTTTATGTATTTATTTTTTATTTTTATTTTTTATATTTAGAACAGGGTCTACTACATAGATTGGACTCATGGTGATCTTCCTGTGTTCAGCCTCCCAAGAGCTGGGATTACACGCCCAGTCTCAATCACAATCTCAGCACCCCCCAGGGATGGCCCCGGCAAGGCCAACTACCACACCACAGGTTTTTACCTGTACAAATTTTTGAAGAGGAAAGATGAATGTATCTTCTGATACTCATACAACTACCACCTTTACTCTTTTTATATCCCACAGATTATCCGTGACCCAAAGTCTTAGTCTATTTGAATTGTTGTAATTAATTCCCCCAGCCTGGACAACCTATACAGAAGTTTACTTTGCAAGATTCTAGAGACTCAAAAGTCCATGAACGAAGAAGACTCCAGTAGATTCAATATCTGGCGAGGACCTTGTCCTCGAAGACAGTATCTCTTTGGGTCCTCACTGAGTGGAAGGGTCAACAGACTTCCTTGGCCCCATATTAATTCTGTTCATTGAGGCTCCACTTTTATGACCTACACACTTTCTAAAGGACCAACCTCTTAGTCCAATCCTAGTGAAGATTAAGTTTCAGCACACAAATCCAGGGGAGAAGCAGTGAGATCACAGAACTCAGTTCATAACTTTAGATTCTGCACAAGGGGTCAAGCTAGTCTTTCACCAGCCTTGCTTTGTCCTTTGGCTACAACAAACACAAATTCTTATGATGCTTTAACATTGGTTCTAAACTTTCTATCATACTATGCTATCTGCAAGTATTCTTCTCTACCTGGTTTGTCTTTGTTCATGACTAGAATATTCTTTGCTTTACTTTTAGGACTTTTCAAGCTCTGTAAGTTTCCTCACCCTTATTGCACTGTGTTATTTTGATTATTCCTAGGCATTTCATCCCATTTCCCGTTGGACTGAATTCTGACAGCACAGGTACCTATCCATTCTATTTCTTTCTGATTCCATAATAAATAAATTTCCCATTGAAAATAGAGTAGGTGCTTAGCAAAGATTTGTTACATAAATGAACAAAAATACCAAGGCCTCCCATATTCCTGACACCCAGTTCTTTGGAATGGTCCATTTCTCTGCATACTGTGGCATGTAACAAATAGAGTAGGCTAACATGCTTTACTGAAGTTTGTCCTACAGCAGGATACTGCCACACCAGGATACTGGTTCTATTCCTGGCATTCTGTCATTGATGAGAAAGTAGACTTCAGAGATGTTTAGTGTCTTTCTTAACATCACACAGCTAGTTACTAGCAATTTTTTCTCAAATGTCTATGCTGTGGAAAAACTTGACACAACACAGACCTTGCTAGATAAATGCCACAAGAGAAATTAAAACAATTCCAAGCGAGGAAATCATTAGGAAGTAGCAGGACTAATAATCCAAATGTGTTTCTATAGAAAATAAGAGTGGCAGGTCTGCCAGGGACCTGGCAGGTCACCTAGTTAACTGTAAAACCTGGAATTGCACCAGGACCATGAACAGGTTAAGAATTTGTACCACCAAGAACCTCCCCTAAGGGTCTGCTTGGGCAAGCAGATCCTTCAGCCAAAATAATGAGGCATGCTCCACTCTAAGTGCCCCACATTCCATGAAGCCATTTTCACCTTCTTTTCCTTTCTTCTTGCGACTGATACAGGGGAAGATCTAACCCGAACCTACTAGATGTCAGATACACTGAGATCATGTTCTCTGAAATTGAAGAATTTATTCTAAGAAACAACAGCAATTAAAAGTAGGAAAAATTAGCCATACACTTGTAATCTCAGCATTTAGGAGGCTGAGGTAAGAGGATCCCAAAAGTTTAAGGCCAGTCTGGGCTACATAGTGAGACCAAGTGAACTAAATGGCCAGACCCCCTGCCTAAAACAAAGCAAAGCAAAGCAAAACAAAACAAACAAATAAACAAAAAACAAGAGTAGGGAAGATTTATTGAGTGATAACTCCCAAGAGATACCAGGGAACCTAAAAGTGGTTGCCCCTGAGGCCACTTCTCTAAGAATGTGGTTTTTTTCTGTATTTGGTATAGGGCCTCAGTACACAGGTTGCATTTATAGTGATCCTCCTGTTTTCAGCGTTCTCAGTGCTGGGATTATAGGCATGTGCTACCACACCAGGTCTCAGTGGCTCACCGCACCTGGGGAGGGGGGCCTGTGTGGCATATGGTGCTGGGGCTTGAACCCCAGTCCCTGTGCTTGCCTAAGCAGGTGCTTAGTCTGCTGAGCTACCTTGCCAGCCCTTCTAAGAATGTTTTATGGAGCAAAATCATGAGATGGGTACAAACTATGATCAACCAGTAAGATTGCAAATACAGTTGCTTACTAATACTGATTTAAAGGGAAGCAGGTCACAAAGCAAGGGTACATGGAAAGAAGCCAGACACTTTGGGGAAAGGAGGGGTCACTGGTCACCCAGCGGCATGACTGTGTCTAGCTGGACTCTACTGGGTCAGGTGACACTAATCATAGTATCATTTCAAGTGGCTGCTGATCCTTTAGGGGAGACTGGTAGGCTTCCTGGTTACATCTTTTTTCTGGAGGCCTGGACTTTAGATGGGCCTCCAGTGACAATTCTGATGTCTTCATTCTTTCTGCTGACTTCTGCGACAGCCCAGTCCCTCTCTGTATGTTAGTTTCTAACTTAGCTGCCTGTAATACAACCAGCAGTAGGTGTCTGTCCCCTAGACAATTCTGAAAGATCTTGTTCTTCTATTCATTCTTTTAAAAAAATACAAATATTTGGTACAGGGTCTCATTACACAGCTAGGACTCGTAGTGATTCTCCTATTTTCAGCCTCCCCAGTGCTGAGGTTACAGGTTTACACCACCACATCTGGACTCAGTTGCCCGCTCAGCAAGCCTGGGGCTAGGGCCAGCTTGCCATGAGGTACCAGGGATCAAACTCTGGTCCACAGCACTTGCCTAAGCAGGTGCTTAGTCCGCTGAGCTATCTTGCCAGCCTGTCTGTGCCTCTATTCAATGAGACATATCAACAGCATTTTCTTTTAAAATCACTAAGTCAAAAATCTTTTTGTTCCTAAAACTTCAAAAGAAAAATCTTAGGATGTCCTAAACACTTGCGAGATTTTTTTTTTCTAATATGTAGAAATCGACAAAGCAGATGGAAGCAAACCTGTCCCAGCCACGCTGTACATTTGTGAACATTTCAAATGGCGCTGTCCTTCCTGTTGAGTCTCATCTACTCTGTAAGCAGGCATCCTTCCTCTAAGTAAACTGCTTTCTCGTGCTAAGGTCTTGGAACTGTCGCAACAGTTCACGGGGAGCTCTGTATCAGACACGATTTAATTTTAAGGCATTTCTGTCAAATTGGTTACCAACTACAAAATTCATTTTGCCGAGGCACAAAACAATTTATTTGTGTGATATTGAAGATAGTTTCACAAGTAAATTCTGATGGTGCACTTCTCGAGCTCTCTTATCTTTCATTAAAGAAATGCTTTCAAGCGTAATTAAGAATGGGCTGGAAAGTTAAGTATATTGTAATGTTCTTATATTAAAGAAGACATATCAAAATGAATCTGCAATCATATCATTACATCAATCTCTACTATGACTGCAATAGTATTATAACCATAATTAATTAGCTACAGCAGGAATTACTAATAAATCTCTAGAAATTAAATGCCTAATTTTTCAAAACCATATGTCTTTGTAAATTGATTATTTAAAATTTAGAGGCTTTTTAATTAGGAAGAAATTTATGCAATGCTGTATGTAATAATTAGGAATCAGCTTTTCTGCAATACTATTGAACATCAGCAAAAAATTAAATCTTTGGAAAATAGTCTGGGTTAATTATAGTATTTCACTGTCAAAAAAAAAAAAAAACAACATATACGTAAAATTTAGAGGTTAATGTGGCCTTTCCATTTCTTTTACTTCCACCTAGCCCTAGGTTCTCAGCACTGGAATCATTGACCGAATCCAAAAATCAATAGGGGGCGGGGGTGGGACGCTCCCCAGTGATTTATGCGTCTAAGAAAGTTTTCATTTCACCCAATGGTCTCAGCAAGCCTCATCAATCCAGGTTAAACATTTAAAGCTCCTTTTTTTTTTCCTATTCCCTAAGAATAAAGCAGGGATATTTTTGCACGTTGCCATCATTTTTGGCAAGTGATTATTTTGACACAAGACACAAAAGGTGCTTTGTCAGGAGGGTGGGAACATCATTTGGGGTGGAACAAAGACACTGCTGAAGTGAGACCTCATTATGTGTGTGGTCAAAAGATCCAAAGAGACTGGGAAGGAGACCTGATGGGGACTCCCCCCCCCCTTGCAAAGGCTGCTGAGAGTGGGTTTCGAAGCCCAGGCCCTCCTGTGTGCAGAAGACTGGTGGGGCGGTGGCCTGGGATATATCTGGCTCCTGCCTACCCTAGAGAAATGCATAGAAGATCAAAGCCAGAAGCAGTGACTGCCCCACAACCCAGAAACCAAGCACTCTTTCCTTCTTGCTTTCTTTCCTCCCTGCTTTGCTCTCTGAATACAACCCAGCAAGTAAATAGCTTTGTGCCCACAGGTATGAAGGGAATAAGACCACCTGGGGTGAAATTCAATTTGCTCCTCTGAGTACTTTCCTTTATGGCTTAATTTTTTTGGGGGTGCCTTTCATTGTGCCCTTTCAGCTGTGCACTTTGCCACACCCCCAACCCCTCTATTTTTTACTTAAGAGAAGTCTAACTTAGTTGCTATGTTCTCCAGAGCAGGCTCAAACTTGCAATTTTTCCTACTGAGCTTCTGTGAGTGCTGGGATGACAGGAATGTGCTGCCGGGCCCAGTTCATGTTTGCCATTTGTAGCCATCTTCCTCGATATATATCTGGATCCTCCATGCTTTCTCAAATAGAGTCTTCCCCCCCATCTGCCAAAGAAACAAAATTATTTTTCCCTGCTAGTGCCAAAAGTTAAGCCACTGTTTTCTAATGTTAGGTCTCGGCTGTGTTTTTGCTAGGCCATTTCTTTTCTTGAAGGACTTCGGGTCAGTCTGCTGAAGCGCTTGAGAGTGCTTCTCGCTTATAGGTGCACTTGTACCATGGCAGACTTGGTCTTTTAATTTTTGCTCCGAGGAGAAAGGAAGAGCAACACAGTGCTTCTTCTGCTCGCTGCTCCTGGCAGATAACAAAGTTGAGATGAAGCCACATTTAGGGAGGAAAAATTGCTTACGCCTACGGAGTGAGACTTCAAACTTTGACAGCTCTGAGGTAAGTAAATGAGAACTATTTTATTCTGGGCAAATGCAGCACCCAGCTTATCTGGAACAATGAGAAGAAACGGGTGCCCCCAGGGTGCCGACTCATAGGTCCCACATAGTCAGGAGTGTTTCCCACAAGGACAAATATAGAATAAGTAGCCAATCATCTCCTCATGAAAGTGCAGTTGCTTGTAATCTTGAGTGGAGGGCTCAGCTTCTCTCAAATGGAACCCCTGGCTTCAGTTCTTTAATTATCAATTCAACAATCAAATATTGCACAAAGATTCCAAGAAAGCCCTGTTTGAAACCCTATAGCCTCTGCCTGAATCCTCCGTTGCATTCATGGGTGGTTTTAATAACCTCTCAACCTGCTTTCTCACTCCAACTTCCTCCCTACAGCCAGGTAGCAAAGCAAAACAAAACAAAATAAAACATTTTTTAAAACAGTACTATACCACCTCTTAAAATCTTCCACCTACCTCCAGAGGCCATCAGGAATAGACCTTATTCTGTGAGATAACTATGGTCCTCTCATGCTGGCCCAGTTACCTTCAGGCTCTCTTTTCTCACCCTGACTCCCTGTCCTCTAGGCTTTTCTCCTCCCACTCAATTTTCCTGGCCACATTTGAGGTTTTAGCTTAGTTGTCCTTTTTTCCATGAAGCCTTCTCTGACTTCCCGAGGTAGGTTTATTAACATCTTGCTAAGGGAGGAAAAACGTCACGCAGTGGGATAAACAATTTCCTATACTTGAAGCTTTTTATATGAACAGAATTTGGCTAGCTGGTCTTCTCTCCTTCAAAGCATAGGTAGGAAAACTTAGAGCTTCTGAAATTATTCTTTTCTGAAAAGTAAGTAGAAAGGTAAAATAAACTGCAACTTACTGGTGCCAAATATATCACCCATCATCCCACTTCCTGCCATTGCAAGCTCCGAGCAGAGAAAAGAATGTTCTCGAATGAAGAGAATGTCAGCTTTATGCTAGTTGAAAGGGAGCTGGTCCTACATGTAGGTGGGATTGCTTAGTTAGTGTTCTGATGCTTAAGGAGAAAGAGAGCCAAGGCACAGCCCTGCCCCAGCTGCCAGTCCTTTGTCATGAAGCAATTGTGTAAGACCATTGCCACCTATGCCTTTTCATTTTTAAAGACAGAAGTTGACAGTAAAGTTTATAATTCTTAACACAAGACCTCTGCCACACACAGAGGACAACTCTGTGGCTTGGATCCCACTTTGTTGGCTAACAGGAAAGAACAATCAATCACGCTTGCTCTCGCTCACTCCGTGTGTGTGTGTGTGTGTAGGGAGAGACAGAGACCAAGAGGCAACACACATGGGTGTCCACATGCCATCAGACTGACTTTAGAGATAGCAGTCAGACAACTAAGAAACTACCATGTAGTTATGAGTGAGTTTTTTTTTTTAGGGTTATAAGGACCTCAGAACATTGTAAGAAGACATACTGGATATTTGGGAAAAGTGAATTCATTCAAGCAGCTGAGAGGACAGAAGTTAAATAATAATAATAATAATAATAATAATAATAATTATTATTATTATTATTATTGTTAACACCAATAGCACTTATCCCAATACCCAACTAAAAAAGATGATCTCATAGACCTGTGTGGGCTAACATACTAGCCACTACCTACAAGTGACTACTTAAATTTAAAATTAAATGAGGGGGGCTTGCCGATTAGCTCAGTTGTTCAAGTGCCTGCTCATGCAAACGCAGTCAGGCACAGGATACCACGGTTCAATCACCAGCTCTATACATCTTACCAGACCTGCCCTTAAGGTAGCTTGAGCCAGCCAAAAAAAGAGAAAAGCTTCTAAAATTAAGCGTAATTAAAATTATTGAAATACAAGTTTAATTCCTCAGCTAGGGGTTACCAGATTGAAAGGTACAGACAGAGACTGTTTCCTTCATGACCAAAGGTCCATCAGACAACAATCAGCATCCTCTTTAGTACTGACAACTCCCATCATTCTACTTACTTAAAATCTGAGAACATAGTGGAGACTAGAAGAACTCGCCAACACAAGGGCTTCTAGATCTAGGAAGCAAATCACTTTTCCTTTCTTAGATTAGAATAAGCCCTTCTGGCCGAGGACCTGCGCTTCTCCATGCTGAGGCACTGCAGTCCATACCATGTGGCGGGATGGCTGACAGAAGCCATGTGGTGAAGCAAACAAAGCTCTGGACTGTGATTCAGAGGACAGATGCTCCCGCTCTGACACTATCGGGAGTCCTAAGCCTTCTATCTTAAGACTTGTCTGAACCTCAGTTTCTACCACAATAAAGTAAGGAGAATCAAATAAGTCCACTGAGTACATAGGTGTAACATCCCAAGCAAACATTGGGATTTTCATTTGCTTTCCAACTGCATCAGTAGCATGCCTTCAGGAGCAACTTGTGCACTGTCATTTTAAAATAGTGATTGTAGACAGTTACCTTTGTAGCGTAGGCTTTTCTCTGGCACTTCTATAAGGACTTCTGGGGTGGAGGTATATCTGCAGGTGAAGGTTGTGACCTCTGATCTGTTATTTCTTCAGGATGCCTCAAGAATCCAGTGCCACTTATGATTTCATTTTTGGGTGCATTTAATAAGAGAGGTGTATGTGACCCTTCCCTATATTCATAGGAGAACTTCCTAAGTCCTTGTAGATTACCTGTTGCCTTTTAGGGCATAGGGAGAACCACACAGATCATGACCATACATGGCATTACCCAGTTCATTCCCTTGAAAGGGGAATTTTCCAACTACCACTAAGCTCCTGAGATAGTATTTTAGTCAGCTTTTCACTCTAACAAAAATATCTGAGAGAATCAGATTATAAAAAGATAAGGTTTATTGTAGAACCTGGAAATTCTGGTTCATGATCAATTGGTGTCATTGATTTGGGCCTGTGGCAAGGCAGCACCTTGTAGCAGGAGCACACAGCTGAGCAAAACTTCTCACCACATCACCAGGGAAACAATGAGAGCAAGGGTAGGGACTTTGATCTCATTATTCCCCTTGCATGGCGAACCTCTCAGTGACCTGAAGATCTTCCATTTATTTGGCTGTACTTCTTAATAGTTCCATCAACTCCAAATGGCATCACCCCGGGTATGAAGCCTTTATCACATAGGCCTTTGGGGGACAGTTAAGACCCAAACTATAGCAAGTGTTTTGCCCTAAATACTAACAATAATGAAAGGCTGCAAACGTCCCCTCCAAGGGACAACTTAGAAACATTAAACATACGTCACTGTACATTTATTGCTGGGTGATCTGATTATTTTGAGAGGTGAAAAACACTAATGTCTAAGTCTTTGTCTGGACCACATGGTCTTGTTTGCGCATTCCATGTGAATGGAGACCACCTCTGTTTGATCTGTCCTCATCTTCTGTATCCTTTTGGAGGCTTATTGTTTGAGCTCAAAGAAACAAGCACTTTACATCCATGGGCAGAAGAAAGAGAAGATTCTATATTCCTCAGTCAGAATATTACAACTATATACTTATAGCTTATTCATTATTCAGGTTGATACAAAAAAAAAATGGACCACACAAAGGCTCACTGTGATGCTGGTGGTAGTGGTGAGTTATGAGATAGCCATGGTTATAAGCGGTATATGCCCTAGGAACCTTTAGAGTACCAGGGATATCTACCATGAGCTAGTGCTCAGACTATATCATCGTTAGAACCAGCCGAATGGTCTGTGACAACTCAGGTTGCCAACCATACCCTTCAGGTTTCTGGTTCAGTTGACCTGGGTTGTAGGTGGCTTTGGGTAGGCCTGAGAATGTATATTTTTAATTTTTCATTTGAGATATGGTCTGAAAATGTAGTTTGTAGTTTAGGCTGGCCTTGAACTCATAGCACTCCTCCTACCTCAGCCTCCCCAGTGCTGGGATTACAGGTGTGTGCCACCATGCCTGGCAGAGAATTATTTTTTCAGAGGTTCCTGGCATAAGCTGCTGTTGCTATTTCCAGGATGGAACTTTGAGTACTACTGTGTTAGTCTCAATCTTGACTGCCGATGGACATGTGCAAGAAGTATACTTTTAGAAGTGCCTATTTCCTTAAGGCCCACTCTATAAGGGGAGCAGCTTAAGCAAAGGATGGTAGTTGTTTAAATGTACTACACTCAGCCTGTACTATGTTTCAGGCACTGTTCTAAGTGTTTAAGTATACTCATTCACTCAGTCCTTACAAACATTATATAAAAGAGGAATAATATCAGTTATCATGGGCCTGAGAGAAAGTAACTTTCCTCAGGCTCCACAGCTCTGGGGCATCTAAGAGTTGCCCAAACACTAGGGTATCTGCCACCAAAACCTACAGCCATGATACAATACTGTCACACCCTCCAAGCCACTTTTCTTTTCCAGTGTTAGCCAGACACTGAATGAGTGACAGCACGTCCACATTCCGTTGAAGGAGTCCTCCTTTGGAGCTGCTTCGAAATGCGACACTAGCAACTAAGGCCGTTGGTCATTGTCCTTGGCCAAGATTATTTTTATTACATTGTAACCATAAGTTTCTCATTTGCATACACCCTGTTCCCTATGGAGTATTTTTGAGTTGATAATTATTATTTTACAAGGGATGTAGAAAGACTTGACAAATAAAAAACATGGAAACTGGAGTGAAGGAGGAGAAATGATGACAAGACATAGAAAATAATAAAGCAATAGGAAGAAGAGTAAAAATAACCAGATGGAAAGGTCAGGGTAGATATAACATGGGAAAGGAGGATTATATAGGAGAAAAAAAAATCTAGAAACTTCACAGGCATGGTAGAAAAGTAAACTCTTATAGATATATTAAGAAAATAGAAATATAAAACTCAGAGTAAAACCAATCAAGAGGGGAGAATACAGGAAATAACAAAGGAAGTTAGGGGGAGGGAGATAAAATATGTCCTTAATTGGATTTTGAACCACAGTTATTATAATTACACATTTAAGCTATATCAACATTCTTCTTCATCTTTAGGAAGTTTTGCAGTTTTTTTTTAAATACAGGAAATGCCATTTGATTTTGTCAATGTGCTGGCCGCTCAAGCCCTGCTTGTTTATTTTTTCTTGAGAAAAAGAAGTCACACTAAAGGTTGGCATGTGGGATAAATCTTTTAGAGGAAAAAGGGAGAAATAATTCAATAGGAAGGAAGGATTCATTGTGACAAGGGCTGGGTCAGGGAAGTGGCCACAGACTGCATTCCTGAAAGCAAAGGCCTGAGAGAAACTAAACCTGTGTGAAGCCTGTTTGCCCTGCACGGGGCTCGAGCTGGGGTTGCTCTAGAGGCCAGTCACAGAGCTTGGGAACCTGAACATTCTGTTTTAGATTAAGAGTTGGGTTCACCCGAGGGGTACAGAGCAGGGAAGAGCAGAGTGCTGTCAGGAAGTTCGAGAGCCTGCATTCTGCAAGTGACGTCTTGTCCCTTGGGCACCTTCTGGAAGCTGGCTGTTCCATGGAGTGGGACAAAAATGATGATGGGGGTGGGCGGGGTATTCTCTTTTTAGCGACCTCTTTCTCATTAGCTGTGAGAGGTTTTTTCTTTATGTTTCTATTGTTAGGTAATACATTCTTGAATTTTAAAATTCAAAATTTTAAAATATGCTTGCAAAATGTATTATGGCCCCCCCAAAACTAGTTCCTATCTACTCCAAAGCTAATTTTCTAGCTATGCAGCATACAAAGTTCCTCTTTCTGCATGTTTTTAGTGCCTGTCTTCAGGTGATGCACCTCTTTTCCCTCATCTGACTCAATCCCTAGGGAGAGGTATCTGTGAAGCCTTATTACTGGATTTCATGGGTGCTAAGACACCCCTGAGGACAAAAAGGAGGCACCATCACTGGATGTATCACTAAGCAAACTTTTACCTATCAACTACTTGAGATATCCCATTAGTGATGTGGTAGATCTCAGTTTTAGAGAAGTTATAATGTTAAATAATTGCTACCCAGGAGCCATGAAAGGGGCCATCCCCTCGACTTTAGTGTATGCTACTCATGAGCAGCAACTGTGCCTCTCTCCCTTATTTCTGAGCTAACCCGAGACAGATAGCTTTCTCCAGGGGTACTTTTCTGCCATAAAGAAGGATAAACTTGGGTCATTTTTAAAACAGACACATGTCTCAAGAGCATGAAGTTGAGTGAAATAAATCAGACACACAAGCTTAAATATTGACTAAATTGAGACAACAAATATATTTGTTCAGGGTATTAATCACTTTCCCAGCACTGGAACAAAATACCCTGTACCCACAAAATAAAAAGGACAGGTTTATTTTGGTTCCTAATTTTAGCCTGTGGTCAGCTGGCTCCAAAGCAAAGAGGGCAGGATGGAAGGACACAGTTCAGGAAACTGCTAACAGTTGCCAGCAAGTAGAGAGAGAAAAGAGGAGCTGGGGAGAATAATACACCTGCAGCAAAGTAGAAGTAGACATTCCATTTGACCCAGGTATAGCCCTTTTAGGTATTTTCCCCAAAGAGGTAAAGACATCCTATTACAATGACACATGCATACCCATGTTTATAGCAGCATCGTTCATAATAGCTAAATCTTGGAAACAGCCTATTGTCCATCAACAAATGAATGGATAAAGAGAATGTAGTATTTATGTATACTGAAGTACTCCTCTGACATAAAGAAGGATAAACTTGGGTCATTTGTAAAATAGATGCATCTCGAGACCATGAAGTTGAGTGAAATAAATCAGACACACAAGCTTAAATATTGCAGTCTCTCTTACAGAAGAAATAAAAAATATAAATGAAGAGTGAAATAAAAGATAATAGGAAGTAGGGAGATCAAACAGGAAAGGGATCCAAAGGACAAGGAAGGCATAAAAAAGAATTGAGATGTGTTCTGTACATGTATCAATTCCTCATAAGGAATATAATTATTATGTACTGCAAATATGAACTAGTAACAATAGCAAAAAATAAAACACCTCCCAGTCACGCTTCACGCTTCCAGGAACCAACATTCAACCAGTCCCACCTCCTAACAGTACTTTCTCTCTGGACTCATAAATGAATGAGTACAACTCCTTTGATGATCAATCATTTTCTCCATACATGAGGACTTGGGGGAATATTTTTGGATCTAAACTATAACATTCAGGCATTTGCATGGTAGGTCACACCCAGTTTGTCCTTAAAAATTCCTAGGAAAGTCAAGAACTGGAAACTATTGAATTATCCTGTTTGATAGCTGCCCAGATTGAAGTTTACAGATAGCATTTGATGAACTCATGGTCAGATCCCCAAAGGAGCTGAAAGCAGAATTTGAAGATAGCTCTCAGTTTAACATATTTTGGTATTTCTATATTGAAGAAACAGTAGGAAGGACCAGGTAAGCATGCCTCACTTCCCACTTCAGCTCCTGTGGAAACCGCTGAATCTGACCAGAAAATAATGAATGTGCCATGCTCCTGTGTGCTCTGGCACAGGATCTCTTATTTTGACTCTCTGGCAGCTACCTGTCAATGTGTGGTGCTTAGAGCTGATGGTAGGAGTTTGTACACACCAAGACTATCTAAACCAAACCACCCATTAAGTGGCAGTAAAGCAACACATGTGAATGACAGGTCAATAAATCCACCAACTTAGTTGCCTATAAGGCATGGGCTATTGCTGAGCATAGCTGTGTTTACACAAAATCAATTTTATAAGCAATCTTAAATAATTAGGGAAGATACCATCATACAGAGGATATTCTGCATTTACCGTAAAGCATCAGCATTTCATCTCATGGATCCCTTTTGTTTGATCTTATGTGTGAGATTTTTCCTACCCAGCTGCTATCTTCTTTGATAGCTTTTCTATGAGACCCTGAAGTGCTACCTTATGAGGAATCAAGAAACATAACCTTATCAGTATTTCACAGGTGAAAGTTAGCTATTAGCTGTCTTCATGAAATTCTGTATTATGTGTATTTTCCTTTAATTCTCTAATCACAGCTCTTAAAAAATTTAGGCACATAAATTGGGTGAGGGGAGTGTCATACATACCAGGTACAAAATTGGAAGCAAAATAAAAAAGTATATTGGATACTATAACAGCAGATAACATTTATTCTAAGCTAATGGGAGTTTCTCAACCTGGTAGCTTTCTAGATAATACTTATTCTTTATAAAACATACATAAAGTAGATCTTTCATTGATATCAAACACCCATTGATGATACAGTGGACTCTTGACATATGAGCTCAATTCATTCACAAGGGCTGGTTGGGACTCAAGTTGTCAATTAAATGCTCAGGCTCCTCTGCACAGCCTTCAAATCTCTCTCCTATATGCAGGCAGATCTCAGGGTCCTTAGAGTGACACTGGCCCAAGATTTCTCACTTCACCCCACACGAGAAAGGGTGTTATCATGTCCCTTCTAGAACTCTTTAAGGGTTAAATCTGTATCTGAGACTGTAGCAAAAGCAGCCAGCGTTTGGGTCATAAATCAAGATTTTGGTTGTAAGTTAAAACAAAATTGTGGTCTGAACCCAAGTTGTTCATACATCAGGCCAGTTATCACTTGAGGGTCCACTGAAATCAGTGGGTCCCAAGGAGAAAAACTCCCCTTTTGGGACTCCTTTGCTAGTGATTCACAAACCAGTGGTATCATGCCCCAGATACCATGTCAGGTAGAAGGGAATCACTCTGGCTTGAGATTGTGGTGCTATAAATCCACATTTAGTGTGGGATGCTGCAGGATCCATCTGTTCCCTGAAGTGCCTACATAAAGCAAGTCTCCTAAAGCCATCTGCAAGTACCCTTGTGCATGCACGCTGGAGTCTTGCTAGTGCAATGTGGTGATTTTGCACCTTCAAAAAGGCTCATTTTAATTGTCATTGTTAAGATCAAACGTGTTGCAGCTGTCTCTTCCTCAGATGAAGAAACATAACTTCCATGACTAATGTGATCAACTCTCATGTTCTGTATTTTCACCAAAATTGCCACATAAGGGAGTATGTGTGTGTAGTATTCTTTGGTTATGTGTAGTAGGTACTTGACAAATAATCTTGACTTAATAAGAAAAGCATTGTAGGGCTGGCCAGATAGCTCAAGGGACTAAAATGTTTGCTTCGGCAGTGCGCAGCAGCTGGATTTTGATCCCTGGTGTGCTGTACTGGCCCTGCCCCCGGTGCATGCTAAGGCTGCAATTGAGACTGGGCCTGGCAGTGCAGGCCTGTAATCCCAGCTCTTGGGAGGCTGAAAACAGGGGAATCACTATGAGTCTGATCTAGTATTGCGACCCTGTACACCCTGTAGACCTTGCCCAAAATTCATAAGAAAAATAAGAAAAGCATTGTAATTAGGAAAGCGATGGCAACGATGGTGGGAATAATCTAAGCTGCTCAGATAAAAAGGGCTTTTGCCCAATTCTTGGCTACATATGGGGCCCACTGCCCCCATATGTGTGTGCTCTCTAAAATTTGGGTTCTAAAATTTAATCATCTTCATCTTATGTGTAACTATAACCTTGCTTAAATTTCCTTATTTGGGGAATTCAATCAAATTTAGGTATTGAGTTTCCTTCCTTTATATTTCTTTATTCTTTGTAAGTCTTTATGAGCCAGCCCAGAGATTTTCAGTTATCATTAATCATCTTTTTAAGATGAAACCAGCTCAGAGATTTTGAGTTATTAATCACCTATTTTAAATGAAACCATCTACTATAAAAGATGACTTAATTAACTCTAGTTGGTAACACATATCTATTTGGTGAAGATATCCTATATCCTTTCATTTCACGTTAAATAAAAAAGCAGTTTATATAAAGAAATCTGTGCTCTACACCATGCCATACCTGGTGTGTAAGACATTCCTGTCTTTTGGGACTATCTCTGTGGTCAGCACATATCTTGCTGCACATTTTTTCCTCTACCGGCCTTATAAAGGACAAAAGCCACACACAGCTTGACTTACTTTTCATTATAGGTGGTATTTAGACTAACAAGAGAAGCAGAAAAGAATTAGACAGCGTCCAGGCATACCTGCGCTTTTACTTCTGATAAGCTCAATTGCATGGGGCATGTCTGAGTGGAGTCTGTCATTAGCACAATGTACTATTTGTTCAAACATGTGTAGGTCACATTATTTCTCTACAAGCCAGCAAGAGAAAAAGCAAAACCAAGACAGGTTATTAATCACGTACTCAGTATTTCTCAGGAAAACACACACACACACACACACACACACACACACACACAGCATAACAGATTAGAAAAAGAAAAACAAGGCATTTTTCATTATTGTGAAACAAGACACTCAGATTCCACCAAGCTCACAGCTTACATGTGGCACAGTGGATAGGCTCTGGGCCACAAGGGGTTGGAAATGGGATCAGTGCCTAAGTGGGAACACCTTCGTAGTTTTCATTTCCTTCAGAAGGAAATGGAAATTTAGATTCGCACATCTCTTCTGTTTGTGCTGGAAAAGCTTCCACCAGGGATGTGGGAAACCCAAGTGGAAGGAATGAACCAAGTTATGTTAGGGATAGCCAGATGCTGTTAGAAACAAGTACACCTGGGGAAAAAAGTTCAAGTGTCCATTAATGCCAAATGGAAAGAAATAGTGTGGGTTCCTGGCTATCCACAGCTGTCACAGTGATAGGAAATTTTATAGGTAGGTGCACTTACACATCTGTCAGCAAAAGTCTGTTTCTGAGAAAAAAAAAAAATCTCGTACTCAGGAGCAGCATGTGTATTGTTTACCTTCCCAGGAGGGCTTGAATTTCACAGAGCCGGGGGTAGATTACAAGGTGACATGAAGATGGGGTTGTTGTATCTGGAGCCCTAAAGCTTGGTAATTACTCACAGAGACAAAAATGTCTCCTTCAGTATATTGCTTACTAATGAAAGATAACATTGTGAGACAAATCAGAATCAAGTTCTGTGGGACTGCTGCAGGCCACAACTAAAAGTGCACTTCCTACTGTGTGTTCCACATTTGGCACTTTTCTGGTCCTTTGAGAATGAGCTTCTGAGGAGGTAGGAAGGTAGCATTGTGGGTAAGGCAAAGGTTAGGTTTCCAAAGAGGAGTGAGCAAAATATCTTATGTGAGGTTAATTCTATCCAAGTAAATAATAGCTTGTCTTGGAGGGATTTCTTAATAAACAATGCAATACAACATTAAACTTGCAATAAAATAAGACTCTAAGAGCTAACATTTACTCCCTGTGGGCCATGCATGATTTTAAGAACTCTACATAGATTAGCTCATTTATTCCTCATTAATCCTAAAGAGGTAGATGTAACATTATCTCCATTTCATAGTGGAGGAAATTAAACCATAGGGAGGTTCACTCACCCTCAAGGCCGCAAAGCTATTAAATGTTAGGTGGAGACTTGAATCCTGGGAGTCTGGCTTTAGAGCCCAAGCCTTTAATCATTCCCTCTCAAAACAAACTGGCATGGCTGACTGGAGCTAACCACAAATAGCCACCCATTTCGATCATGGTCCGGATGTCCCAGTGTACATCTATATGTTTATACACAGACAGTTTAGAGGTTACAGGGATTTTCTCAGTATGTGGTGATCATTTGGGAACTGCCAGAATACGAAATGTAGATCCTGAAAGGACTCACATTTGCCTCAAACAAATGTATTCATTTAATTACTTTGTCTTAGTACCACAGAGTCCATGTGTTCATCAAGATGGTGGATGTTTTCTTCTTCAAGTCCAACCATTAGTCCTAGGAATTAGGGATCTAGAAGGAACCAATCACCTCGCTCAACTTGGCAATCATCGCATTTCCCACAGACTTCCTCAGTAGGGTGGGAACATAGATCTACAGCAACAATGGTAAAAAATAAAAAAATAAAACAACAATGGCACCTCATACAGAAAGCCTTCACAATTAGGGGTCCGTGTCCGTGACGTGGCCAGTAACATCACTCTTTTAGGCTGTAAAATAGATCCTCAGTATGAAGCAATTTAGCCACAATGACAAGGTAATAAAAATACATTATTGTTTAGAAGGTGCTGGCTACCTAACATGCATAAGGGCCTATTTTTATTGTCTTGTTTGAAGCTAATGACTTTCTAAAGGCGTGTATGCTGATGGAAGGTCATTTTCCAGGCTTTCTTTTCTACCTGGCAGCTCTCCCGTGAACACAATTTTGGTGACTGGCAGGATGGACTAATGTTTTCTTTTTCATTGTTTGCTGACAATCCAGTTTCTTTCTTTTCGTGAAGTCAGTCCTCCGTCGGAAGATCATCAACACACACTGAACTAAATAAAAGGTAGTGAGTTTCAGAAAGGATACCCAGGTAGGAAAGAAGAACCCAAATAATCTTATAGTCTTTTCTCTGTTGCTTTTCTAGGTGTGGTCCTGTGGTTCTTTTGTAGGCCAAGTTAAGGTGAGAACTGAGTGCTCTGTGTAGCTAAATTTCTGCTGAAGTTATTAGCTCTTGAGAAAGAAGAGTTGTTCACTTTGGAAGCTAGAAAACATATACAGAGAATCTGCAAGAGATTCTGTAGTGGATGTCTATCTTCAGATCCTTATCCTATCTGCCCAGCCTCTCTAGAGGTATGGCTTGTTCTTTTTCAGATTTATTTTATCTAAATAAATAAATATTAGAAAACACATAATATTTTATGTGTTTTCAAATATGTAAATTATATATATGTATCTATATATATAAACATACACATACACACACCACATGCCTATACTTTCCATATAAATGGTAGTTGCTTTCTGTTACTGGTTAATAAATACCTGAGATCATCAGCTTATGAAGAGGGAAGGTTATTTTGCCACACAGTTTTGGATGTTCCTGTCCCTGATTGACCCTGTTGCTCCTTGGCTTGTGGCAAAATATTTTACTTGATGAATCAGATACAAAGAGAGGAATATACCAGGAATCAATGGTCCCTTGCAAGGGTACCCCACAATCCCACAACCCCAAATTCCCTATAGGCCCCAGCCCCTACAGGTTTCTCCTGTATTGGGTACCTCCCAATACCTACACCAGCTAGCTGGGAACTAGGCCCTTAACACTGTTTTCCTGTGAGCATTCCATACCCAAACTGTAGTACAGTCTTCTGCTGTTTGCTCTGTGGTGTTCTCCACAGCTGCCCTACTGAATTTGGGCTTTTCCCAAGAGGTCACTATGATACACCATAGAGATGTGAGTTCTGCATCTGCTTACATATGTCAGCATTCAAAACTTAAAGAAAAACTTTATTGGTATGTCTGTGGAACATAATCATGTAGAAGTGGTTATTGGGGGGCTGGGGAGATGGCTCAGTAGAATAAGCACTTGCCTGGCAAGCTCAAGGGTCTGAGTTCAATCTCCAGTTTCACCCCCCAAAAAAAAATGGTTACTGAAATGGGCACACATTTTAAATTTCAGCAAATATTGTACAATATTCCTTCATATTAAGACTGGAGTGAGAGTTAACTAATTTATGGTTTATTTTTATATTTATGGTGGAGATTGAGCTCTGGGCCTTTTCTCTGACCTATATCTTCAGACCCTTTAAGACAAGATCTTGCTAAGTTGCTATAGGGCCTGAAGTGGGCTCAAACTTTCACTCCTTCCCCTGCCTCAGCCTACCAGAGTTCTGGGATTATAGGTGTGCACCATCACACCTGGCTAAAGTTGTGCTTTTTAATTGACTTATCTGTAACATAGGGATCAGGAGGATCAATGCTTTGTTTTGCTCTTTTCACTGTCATATTTTGAGCTCCCTGGAGTTGTGCCTAGCACAGAGCAAGCATTGGACAAAACCTGCTGTTGGGCTCTCATCTCTCAGCTCCTTTTAGGCCATTCCTTGTGGTGGCCCAGTGCCTAACAGTGTCTCATACAATGTAAATATTTGTTGTTGTGTTCACAAAAATATTTTCAGCACTATCATTGCACATCTTGTTTTTCAGTTCTTTCAATAACCACCTATATGCTTTTCAAAATTAGAGTAGGTGAAAGAAACTGCTTTTTGAAAATGTTTTGAAACTGTATTCTGAACCTACTGCTTTCCCCACTGAATGCGATTAAAATTGGGGATTTCACACAATCAGCACATGAATGGCAAAAGTATCTTCAATGTGTAATGTTTTGTGTGGAAAGAGGGATATATCCGGTGCACATCACAATGATGTAGTTCAGCTTCATTTTCTCATAGTAATCTCACAGTAGTGTATATGGATGGTCGAGGCAGCACTCCAATAGAACCAGATTCTCTGTTAGAATTTTAGGTAAAGAAAAGAGGGCAAGGATAGAGAAAGAGTAATGGTCCCCACTGGCTGAGCCGTGGCCTAGCCCTGGGTAACACTGTGGAGAGCTCCTCTAAGATGGAAAGAATGCACCTTCAAGTCTACTTGCAATTAGAAAGGAATAGTAAGTCCATCTCCGAAGGGTCCAGTCTGTTCTCACCAGCTCAGCATACAAAACAGAACCAGGAAGGCCTTGTGACTGTGTGGGCTTCCACTGAATATGAGAATAATTCTTCATAAGCAGATTGCCACATCATACAATTAGTGTTGGAGATTTATCAATGATCTTTAGTTAAATGAAAATGAATGTGTATGCACAATGGCTTTTTTTTTTTTCCATTTATGTATTTGGTACAGGGTCTCACTACACAGCTTGGACTTGTAGTGATCCTTCTGTTTTCATTCTCCCCAGAGCTGGGATTACAGGCATGTGTTACCATGCCCAGACTCTGTCTCCAGGTCAGCATGTCCTGGGGGCAGGACCAATGTAGCATGGGGGACCAGGGATTGAACCCTGGTCCCTGTGCTTGCCAAAGCAGGCACTTAGTCCACTGAGCTGTCTCGCAGGCCCATGTACTCACAATATTACAGCAAATGTCTAAACCTATGTGCTTGGGTATAATATCCTTTCTCTTTATGATACATGTGAATGGAAAATACTAAGCTCTTCTTAGATTTGGTGGCATAGCTATTCATTATCATTGATGCTTACTACACTGTTTAAAGAATGCCTTCATTCATCTAAAATGCAAATTTTCAGTTCTTTAGTTTAGAATTTGTCCTAGTCAGGATTTATAGATAAATAGATTTAATATAGGTCACATAATTTATAGGATTATTTTATAATATTCACTCAAAGAGTCATGAGCAGAAGAGTACACAAGATCTGTCCATCTTAGACCCAAAGAATGAGCTGAGGGCCTGGATCCTGCACAAGTCCAACTGAAGACTTAGAGGACTGGCAATGTCCTGCATGAGTCCAACTGGAGGCCAAGAGCTCACGACAATGTCTCATGCAAGTCTGTATCAAGGATCTGCACTGAGAGGGCCCAAAGGGCAGTGGTAGAAGCTGGAAAGTCTACACTAGCGGCTGAAGGATCAGTGCAGCTGGCTGAGGAGTCTGCACAGGAGCCAGGAAGCGACACTCGAGGTAAGGACCAGAGCTCCCCTGACGAGAACCACAGCCAGTCTTAGCAGCAGCGAGGACTCGAGTGCCTCCAACAGTGAGAAGAGCTGAGTTCATGTCAGGAAAGCCAGCATGACAAGATTCTCCAGCAGGATCAACAGCGCATCATGGTCCCCTCCAGTACGCCTTTTATGTTGTTGGCAGCAATCCTCAGGCGGGCCTTCCACACCCAGAACCATGCTGATTCGGTTCAGCTGGGTGTTACAAGTTGACCATTAGTTAATTCATATAATATTCCAAGCCTTTCATATTTCATGGAATGATTAAAAGAGCAAATATTAAATGTAGAATCTGTTCTAACTTCCCAGCTTTTTATCTTTGGCAAGGAAGAACATTAAAAAAAATAAAAACTACTATTATTTATTGCCATCACCATTTCATAAAACAAGATTTTTATGTTCTTCACTTCTCAAAAAAAGAGGTCACAAAGGACATTCTCAGAAAAAAGGGAAGCTTTAAAAGAAATTAAGATGTATAAAAATTATTTAGATTTATAATATTTTTTAGCTTTACAGAAGTGCACTGAAAACTTGAGCACCTACAAGTTGCAGCAAAAGAATTGGTGTGGAGAATCATTTTTCAACCCAGCTGCCTACAGACTCCCTTGATTTTTCTGAAATTCTCCTATGACATCAAACAGCCACACTTTGGCTGGTCAAAGGTATTGAAACAATTCTTACAGTGTTTGCAAGGCCTTCCTCCGGGCTCAGCTCTGATGCCAGTGCTTTGCTATGTGGTACAAAAATAGCAGTGCTGTCTTTAAGTTAATATGTGCTTATTCCTACACTCTTTTGCTTTTCAGAGGGAAGAGTTCTTGGCAAGAACCAGAACCTAGGAGGAAACTCTTGATGACGAAGTGTGACTGACACCACTATGCCCAGGGCCCAAGGCAGTCTCTCACATGCTACTATAGCTTAGAGCTGTCTGTGTGGCTCTGTGCCAACTCTGAAAACTCAGATTTGTCAAGTAAATGCTAATTATAAGCATGCCAGTCTTCTGCTTCTTAGGGGTTACTCCAACTGAAGAAATACCAGAGTGAATCTCTGCAGATTTCTAGTTTCACATGCTTAGACTGACAAAAGGGAGAAGATGGGATGTCATCTTTTGCCTAAAGAATCTAGGGACAGATTGCTTGTTTAAGGGTCACTCATTTTTTCCCCTGTCCTTCAGTGCAAATTTCTTTCTATATTCAACTATAATCCTGAAGATATTTCCTCAGAAATGACAAAAATGATTCCACACAAGA
>NDGN011343789.1:0-24793 GCA_002564285.1 Tympanoctomys barrerae | reverse complement strand
TAAAATTAAAAAAAAAAAAAAACACAAGCTGGAGCCTGGGCTGTCACCCAGTGGTAAAGTATGTGCTTAGTGTCCACAAAGTCCTGGGGTTATAGCCTCAGCATGTGGGTGCAAGTACACATGCATATACACACTCAGAAGTAATTGTTTCAGGGCCAGGGATGTAGCTCAGCAGCATAAGTGCCTGCCTGGCAAATGCAAGGTCCCAAGTTTGATCCCTGGTACTGCAAAAAAAAAAAAAAAAAAAAAAAGTAATTGTTCCAGCTTGTTGGATACATAGAACACCAGGGAGAGAACTTGCATTGATCTAGTGTGGCCCAGATTCACTTCTTTTAATTCACCAGCGTGAAGCCACGGGCCTGGCCAGGTTTAGCAACAAAGGCCAGAGTCGCTCTTGTTGGCCCACTTGAGGGTTTCCCAGGAAAGGGAGCTCAGTGGGACTGGCAGCTCTCCAGGGGAAGAGGAAGGAGGCCGCAGCATGCCGAGGGGCCCTGCTCAAATGTCACCCCTTTTTTTCACACAGATAAGATCCCGAGCCAAAATTGAGAAAATCCGAGCGAGTTTATTTAACAATAATGATTTGATTGGCTTGTCAAGTTTGGATGGTGAAGACGAACTAATGGAGATGTCGACGGAAGAGATTCTAACTGTATCTGTAGTGAATCAGAGTTTGTTTGACACACAAGGGAGTCCAGGGCTAGAAGATTATTTCAACGATAAGTCAATTAAAGGTTTGGACTTTTTTTTTTTTAAATTTATAATAGATCCCTCAAGAACAGTTTTAGGTTTACAGAAAAAAATCGAGAGACCCCCCCCAACCTGAACACCTTGCATGAAAGAGGCTTCTGCAGCCAGCCCTGGGAGCTGCAGCATTTGGGGTGCGCTTGAGAGTGAGCAGGGATGGCCTACTAAGTGGCTGTCTCTGTGCTGTGGAGGCCACACGCACTCCGTCCCGGGCAGAGCAGCCACAGCCTAGGTCAGCCACAGCCTAGGTCAGCCACAGCAGCCTAGCCCGAAGGCTCTGCCCTCGCCCGCTCCCACTCCGCAGGCTCATGGGTAGCTCCCCACCTTCTGTGTCTCGCCAGGCTGCACTTGCTCCGTGTGTTGCTTTGGCTTTATTCTGCGCAGCTTTGAAGTACTAGGACGTTCTCAATAGTTGTATGATCCTGGCTTACAGCCAGCTCTTGTCTTGCCCTGTTAACTGATTCTCAATGAAGCATAGGCCCAGGGCTGGCCCGATAGCTCAGCAGACTAAAGCTCCTGCTTAGGCAGAGCACAGCAACCGGGATTCGATCCCCAATGCCATGCTGACCCCACATCTGGGGCGTGCTGAGATGGTGATTGAGACTGGCCATGGTGGCGTGTGCCTGTAATCCCAGCGCTTGGGAGGCTGAAAACAGGAGAATCACTACCAGTCTGATCTATGGAGTGAGAGCCTGGAGACCCTGTACTAAATACATTAAAAAAAAAAAAAAAGCACAGGTCCAGCTTCCTCTTCCTGCAGTCCCATTCCCATCTCTCTGTTATTCTGGCTGCTGTTTTTGTGGGGCGATCCCTATCTGGGTCCCCACATCTGTCCATGAATAGGGCTTGACAGACCCCCACCTACAGCCAACCACTTGCCTCACTTCACTTCAGAGATGGCATGGTTTCTCTTTGTAGTCAGCAGCAGTTCTTTATGTCTGGCTTTGTGACAGATCAGCCTTTCTCAAAATGAGTAATCCCTGTCCTCTAAATTTCTAATGTTACTTGAAATTTCACAAGAGTTTTTGTTTTGTTTTTCAAGTACAAAAATAGAATGGTTTGGTTTGGTTTTTTTGTTTTATATTTCAAGGTCTCACTATGTAGTTCAGGCTGGCCTTGAACTTTCTATGTAGCCCAGGTTGGCAGCAATCCTTCTGCCTCAGCCTCCTGAGTTCTGGGGTTATAGGTATGTGCTACCGTGCCCAGCTCAGGTTTTGTTGTTTCAAATTATTATCCTTAGTCATGAAATTTGAAAATGTTCCCTCAGTGCTGGGATCAGCAAAGGTAAATGAAGTCTTGGGTACAGAAGATGATGGGTCCCCCAGAAACCTGTCATTAAGATAAATAATATTTTGGGAGGCTGGGTGTGGTGACAGTAAAGCTCATGCCTCATCCTTTAAAACTGATTATTGGTGAAGGAACAGTTCCAGCTTTCTCTTTCCTTCTTTCTTCTTTCCTTGCTGGCTGGCTGGCCCTTTGTTCTTTTGGGAGATCCACCACATTTATGTTTAAGACCAGCTGGGCTAACTTGCTGTCATCAGGACCTGAGTACGTGGCTCAGACAAGCAGGGCTTGATTTCTTGCATGTTCAAGAGCCCAGAGTGGGTACTGCAGCAGCACCTTTCCAGGGCGCTTGTCACCTCTAGGCATCCTGGTCAGGGACAAGTGCACAGGATGGCTGCCTGGCCCCGAGCTTGCTCCTGCCTACAGGAAGACTATGCTCACAAGCTGTACTCTAAGCAGAGGAAGGCTGGATGTCACTAAGGCCCGGGTGCCCACTGCAGGGAAAGGGCCAGCACCTCACCGCCACCGAAGGCGTGATCACCATCCACCTGCCAAGGTTGCGAGCCAGGCCTGGTGGTGCCTGCCCAGCCCCAGAATTAGGAGGCTCGAGCAGGAGGATCAGGGAGCTCCAGGCAGCGTGAACTACACGGGGAGACCCTGGCCTCAGAGTAGGTTTCTGAAAAGTAAACAAAAGCCAAGCGCTTGCAGGCTGTGCCCTGGCACACCATGTTCATGGCAGGGTTGTTTTGCCCACCTGTGTTCTCTAACAGGAGAGAAGCTGGTGCCTGGCGCCAGGGAGGTCCTGACGGAGATATTTAAGAGCTGCGCCCACTCAGAGCAGACCCTCAGCCTGACGCCTGCGAAGCCCATCAGGGTGTCTGACATATACCTTAGCAAGGAGCAGATCAACTCCCAGACTCCAGGCAACCTCCTCCACCTCTTCTTCACTAACGTCCGGCCTCCAAAGAAGGTGCTGGAAGATCAGCTCACGCAGGTAGCCGCCCTGTGCCTGCGTGGCGCCAAGGGCCTTGGGAGCCCTCGGGGCCAAGTCTGAGAACCCTCCCCATCTGTGCCCCAGATCCTCCGGAAATACGGTGTCCCAAAGCCCAAGTGTGACAAGAGCAAGTACAGCAAGGCCGGGAAGGAGCAGCACCCTGTGAAGGTGGTGAGCACCAAGCGGCCCATCACCAAGCCGCCGGCGAAAGACAAGGCCGTGCTCAACAGCGTCAGGTGCACTCACTAGAGCTCGGGAACACGCGCCAGCTGGGGGTGGAGGCCCGGGAAGCCGGGCAGCCAGCCGTCATCTGCTCCGCTGTCCCCTCACTCCTGTGCCTCGCCCGCTGCCAGTCAGCACCTCTGCACCCCCAGTGTAGTAAAATCTATACCCTGTGGGTGCTGAAGCAAAGCTCTGCATTCAGAAAGCATCTCAGAAAGAGAGCTTTCCTGAAATCGTACTCTTCTAGCCTCACAAATAATGCCTTGTAGAAAGATTAGAAAATGTGTATATGCATGTAGACAAGATTGATGTGGGCTAGGGTATATGTAACTCAGGGCTAGAGCCTGTGCTTAGCATGCATGAGGCCCTGGGTTCCATCCCTGGAACCCCAAAATATTCCCACATAGAACAACCACTTGTTCTGTGTTCCCACATAGAATAGCCGCTTTGAACATTTAGTATGTAAACTCACATTTATGTACACTGTATGAAACAGTGAAAAGCTCCCAAACATGTGCAGTGACAAGCCATCTCTGCTCTCTAGATACAGGGTCTCACTATGCAGCTCAGACTCATAGTGATCCTCCTGTTTTCAGCCTCCGCATCACTGGGATCATAAGTGTGCGTCACCGCGCCTGGTCTCGGTGGCCAGGTCAGCGTGCCTGAGGGTGGGGCTGGTGCAGCATGTGGTGCCAGGGGTGGAACCCTGGTCCCTGTGCTTGCCTAGGTGGGTGTTTAGTCCACTGAGCTCTCTCACCGGCCCCCCATCCATCCTTTTCTTAAAGGCCCTGTCTGAGCCTGCCACTTTCTGTGAGTGTGCAAGCACAGGTACACTGTACAGTGTCTGAGCCTAGCTGCTCCTGTTTCACAGGCGATCTCTCCAGATCAGCTAAGAACGGTGTCATCATCCGTTTTGCTAGTAGCTATTATATTTCGGGTGCAGATCTATGGATATATTTAATAGAATTTTCTTTAGAAACAGATTTACGACTCACAAATCCTCACAGTTGAAACGTAGCAAGTCTAGCCCAGCAGAGTACTCAGAAGAATTGAGTAGATGGCCAGGACAATGGCTGTCCTTTCATTTGGTCATTGTGTAGAAAGGGCGCTTTGCAGCCAACACCCACCCTGCCATGAAGCACTGCAGAGCTCTTGAAATATGGCGAGGGTGGTCTAGAAACTGAACTTGTGATTATATTTAATTTTAGTAATTTATTCGTAAGTAGCAATATCTGACTAGAGGCCCTAAAATATATAGGAAGAATGAAATATCTTCAGATTTGTCACATTGCCAGGCCTGGTGGCACACACCTGTATCCCCAGCATTCAGTAGGCTGAGGCAGGAGGATTGCTGTAAGTTTGTGGCCAGCCTGGACCACAGAGTGAGACCTTGTCTCAAGTGAAGACAAACAAATAAAACAGATTTGTCACATCATAGCCAGTTGTAATGACACACATGTATAACTCCAGCAATCTGAAGCTGAGGCAGAGGGATCACCACTAGTTCAAGACCAGCCTGAGCTACACAGTGATATCACAGCTGGCCTCAACTAGATAGAAGATCCTATCTCAAAAAGCAAAATACAAACCAACGATTGGCACATCTTCCAGCGTTGATAATACTGTGTCGCTTCCTCAGGGCACTCTCCTTGCTCTTCCGGCAGCTTCATGTGAACCCGGTACCTCCCTGCATTGGTGGGCCACGGGTGTCAACTAATGCCTGCTTGTTGAGGTTCTGCATGTCCTCTCAGGAGGAGGTGGGGACATGTGGCTTCTAATTCCAGTGCTTTGGCCTACAGCAGGACTGCATTAAGTGAGAAGAAGCCCACTGTGAAACCAAAGTCACCAGAAAAAGGCAAACCAGAGGAAAAAGACCCAGAGAAGTCGCCCACCAAAAAGCAAGAAGGTAATTGAGCTGCTTGGTCTTGGCGCGGCTGCAGAGCTGGCCTCTCATGAAGCCGCAGACACGTCGGCGCTCCCTCTCTGGGACAGCGCTGCCCTGGCTCCAGGCTCCGTGGGCCCCAGGCTGGGCCAGACAGCAGCTCCAGAGACGCTGGAAAATAGTCCTGGCTACTGCCAGGATGCCCTCTTTGGTGGACACCAGCCTGAAGAGGTAGAAATGGTGTTCTGGGAGTGCTGCACCCCAGCCGAGGAGTAGGTGACTGCCTGGAACAAGCAGGTGAGGAGAGCTGCTCAGCCGCTCTCCTAGAGGCACTGGCAAGAGTTGGGGGTACAGACCACCAGCCTCCTGCAGCCCAGGGTAGGAGAAAGCTGTCCCGCTGTCAGGAAAGTGGCTTTTCGTCCACCATTTCTGGACTTAACAGCAAGAGAGAAGGTGAGGTCCACTGCAGGGATGGGCTGACCACGATGGGCAGCCACATCCTACAGCTCATATGTGTGCTGAGCATGATGGGAAAGCAGCCCCGAGGTACAGGAGGCAGAAGGGGAGCACGTGTGCGGTGAGGGCACGTGGGGAGCACACATGCTGCACGGTTCTCTCCCAGTTCCTGATGTTTTGAATATCCTTCCTTTCCTTCAGTCCCTGAAGAAAAATACCTGACCTTGGAAGGATTTCACAAATTTGTTATCGACCGAGCCAAGCAAGACATCCGTAGTGTCTGGAGGGCCATTTTATCCTGTGGTTATGATCTGCATTTTGAGAGGTAAGAGTGTTGCTGTCTTCCCGCAGTGTCTCCCAGCAGACACGCCCTCCCGCTCACGGTGCCTCTGAGCTCTTCCTGGCTTTCAGACTTGTTCAGTGATTTTTCTAATTCATTTGAGAAAAACCCTGTTCTTTTCCTCCACTTCCCAACCTGGGGACTGTGCTAGGCAGCCCAGGCGGCCACCACAGTAGCATGTGTGGTGGCCTGGGCTGTGGTTTGGAGGCGGCAAGTCCAAGGTACAGGTGTGGGTGCAGGCTGCCTCTCCTCAGGACCTCCTCCTGCTCCCAGGCAGCTCCTGCTGTGTCCCAGCATAGGGCGTCATTTTCTTTCCTCGCCTCTCTGGGCTCTGTCTCCAAATGCTGTCACACGGGGGTCAGGACTGCACCTCCGAGCTTTGCAGGGCAGGGGCACATTCAGTCTCTAACAGGTGACTTCTTGCCCCTCATTGCCTTTGAGGGGGTCCCAAGCAGACAATGGGCATGCAGAACAAAGAAGTCACCTGCCTCTGGCTTCTCACACAGGCCTCCTCGCCCTGCCCTGTCCCGGAGAGGCGCTGCTCAAAGCAGGCTTTGAAGAATATGGATTTCAGAATAGAGAAATAGTTGTCTGCTTGGCGTCAGCATTTTGTACCTTTGTTGAAGGCTCAGCGTCGACCCCTAGGTTGGTCTTGGCATCACATTGGCAGGGACTAGTTTTCTAGAACTCAGAGTTTTGTTGAAAGGTGGAGTCACCATGGCCTGCCTGCTTAGGTGGGAGCCGAGGCCTGTGAGGAAGCGAGGCAGCCACCCCTGCTATCTCATCTTGAGGTAGCTCGTCTCTGGTGAGGGCATCAGGCCCTGGGACCCAGGACAGGGACAGCCGCGGGCTCTGAGCTGGAGACGCTCAGGCACCTGCCCGCCTTCCGGGTAAGCAGCTTACTGGTTGTGGGAGGAGGACACGTGCAGGCCAGTGGGGTCAGATGTGTGTGCCGGACAGGGCTGTGGCATGCTCTGGAAACATCTCCCACCATTTTTCTGGAGATGAAGCTTTCAGCTGTGTGTGAGGCAGCAGACACCAGCTGCGCATCCCTTGTCACCAACTTTATATAGCTTTGTCCTCAGGCCCCGTGGCTTGGGGGAGCGCAGACCATTCAGAGATGCCGAGGGGTGGTCCCACAGCTGTGCCCATCCTTCCGGAATCATGGGCCCCCAGCAAGGCCCGCAAGGGCACACCTCAGCCCCTCTTCCCTGTCAGCTCCACAGGGAGTGCTGGAGGAAGCTGCTGGGCCAGGGTGCCAGTGTCTGACCCGTGTGCAGCCACAGGCTGGACACTGCATGAACTTGGAGTTCTTGTGACACCCCACCCATCAGCGTGGTGGGGCTGATGCACTGTGAGGTCATTTTATGAGTAAAGAAACCCAGGCTCAGACTGTGTATGGCCTCAGTTCCCCTAGCCCCAGCCCCCTTCACGCTGAGGAGGGAGGCACGTGTGTGCTCATGCATGCGCGCGCGCACATACACACACGCGCAGTATGCTTCACATGATCTTTCGAAAGCACTTAGTGGGGGGGGGCAGTCTCGGTTCCAAGAGAGCGTGGAAGGCAAAGCCGCCTCCTGAAAGTGCCGAGGGCCGGGCACTGCTCTGAGAGAAGCCCCGTCACACCTTGGCCTACCCTTTTCTGCCCCAGGTGTGCCTGCATTGATGTCCGACATGCGCAGAAGGCATCCAGGAAGTGGACCCTGGAGATGGACGTAGCGCTTGTGCAGTACATCAACCGGCTGTGCCGCCACCTTGCCATCACCCCAGCGCGACTACACCCACACGAGGTGTATCTGGACCCCGTGGATGCTGCCGACCCCAGGGTGGCCTGCCTGACCAGTACGTGCTTCCCAGCAGCTGCCCACTGCCCGTGGAGCCGTGATGAGCAGTGTTTAGAAGGGCCAGGTGCCACCCTCTGCTGCCCAGTGCGTGAGCAGGAAGGTGCTGAGAGCAGAGGGAGAGAGGCAGGAGCTGCGCTGGGGCCAGCTTAGCTTGGCCTTGTTCTGTGCTCATTACAGCAAGCCCTGCCACAGCCATTGAAGCAGGTTGGGAGGGCCATGCGGGCACCACCACGCCCACCCCAGCCTCAAGCCCCGCATTGAGGTCAGGTGCTGTGGGAGCGAGAGGGGACAGACACCTGGCAGCCTGTGGCCAAGGTGGGGAGCAGCACCTCTTTATTAAAAGTTAGGCATGACACAAAAAATTTGACATACCCCACACACTCCTACCTTCGCCCAGAAAGTCAGCCCTGTCAGAGCCTTTGAAAATTGGCCCTGTGGGGGGACATCATGAGTCCAGCTGTTCTGGATGCTGAGGACATGGAGGTGGCAAGGAGTTGCCCCTGACTTCTGTGTCTCATGATGGGAAAGGATGTGAAGCTGAGCAGTGAGATGGGGACTCCAGGTGCAGGGTCCTGGTTTGATCTGTGTCCCTGTGAGGGACACTGGGTATAAGGTACAGAGCTGTGGCTGCTGCAGCTTCCTGTGGCTACAGAATACAGATTACATAGGGCTGGGGATGCAGCCCAGTGGTGGAGCACTTGCCTGGCATGTCCAAGGCCCCGTGTGCCCTCCTCAGCTCCACAGGTGGTGGTGGTGGTGGGACACAGGCCTGTGGGCATGACGAGCGAAGGCCGGAGCCTTGGCGCCGCAGCACCTTGCCCTCCCCTTCTGCTTAGCACAGGCTCAGGCACGTCGGGGGCCCCAGCCACACTCAGGGATAAAATGCACTGGGGGAGCCCCAGGCCCCTGGAGTTGTCCTCCCTAGGGAGTAGGCCTCTGAGTTTGCCTGCAGGTCCGCTGGGGCCTGCCTGACCTCCCCATCCCCACAGACGTTCCCATCGAGAGCCTGCGCCTGCGCTTTGCCCTGCTCCAGTCCCTCAACACCACACTGGAAACCTTCTTCCTGCCTCTGGTGGAGCTGCGCCAGACGCCCATGTACACCCGAAGCATCGCGGCTCTGCTGAAGGAGGCCAAAGGTCAGTGCCCTGCTGGCAGGCAGAGCAGCAACCCCGGGAGGAGCCAGTGAGACGCGTGTCACTGCCGAGGAGTGGCTGTACTTCCTTGTAAGGTTATCAAGTATTTAGGAATCTAAGAGGCCGACGCCAGGTGAGCATCTGCCCCGTGGCCCGGCGTTGGTTTCTATACTGTTGATGCATATGCAGCATTTATCTTTTCAGTCAGAACTGGGTAAGAGTTTGGATCTTGTGTTTGGCAGTATGCAACCTGTCTGGTGGTTTCTGCGAGCCAGGTGTCCACTGGCGTGACAGAGACGGGGCCAGTGCACTTAACGTTGGATAGGGGCTGACAGACGGCCCCTCAGTCCGCTCTGCTTTTCTTTGCCCTGGGCGACCCTGACGAGGGCAGGCAGAGGGACACCATGGCCCCTGCAGGCCCAGGGTGACCGTGGAGAAGAGCAGAGGCCACATCTCTCCCCATGTTCCTGTCTGCAGGACTGATCTTTTATGACACAAAGGTGACTGTGATGAATCAAGTGCTGAATGCCACCGTGCAGAGGACAGCTGACCATGCCGCCCCTGAGATCACTTTGGACCCACTGGAAATCGTGGGAGGTAGGGCGATTCTGGAGAGCACAGCTTCCAAACTAGCAGGGCTTAGCCACGGGGGCGCCCTGAGCCCAGCTGCGCCTCCCAGGGGGAGGAGCAGAAAACGCTGGCCCTTGGGGCCGTGCCTGGTGCTGGAGGGGTTCGCGGCACGGAAGAGGAGCGTGAGGTGAGGGAGAAGCAGGGGGCACCTGTGCGCTGGCCCTGGAGCTTGGGAGACTGAAGCCCGGAGGGAAGGCAGAAGTGCGCTGGGCCTGCCAGCGGAAAAAGGACAGAGCTGACCCGCACCTCTCGCTTCAGGAGAAATCCGAGCTTCTGAAAACTCCTACTTCTGCCAGGCTGCCCGGCAGCTGGCCTCCGTGCCATCCTCCCAGCTCTGCGTCAAGTTGGCCAGTGGCGGCGACCCCACCTACGCCTTCAACATCCGCTTCACTGGGGAGGAAGTGCATGGCACCAGTAAGTGGCCCTGCTGGTGGAGAGGCCGCTTCTGTGCCCCTGGTGTCAACAGAAAGGCCCTTCTTGGTCAGCCGCCAGGCAGCACCCAGCTCTGTGACTGAGATGTCCAGACTAGCACCACCCACTCTCCCATGCTATGGATGCCCGCACTGGGCTGGGGACTGTCCCCTGCCCAGAGCCTGTGTACCCCAGACAAGGACAGCACCTGTGCCATCAGGACTGAGAGCAGCTGGACAACATCCTTGGTGCCACTTGGGCACATTGGGCACAGACTCGCAAACACTGTCCCCATGCATTGTCCTGTTTTTTGGGTACAGTGTTACCAGTGGCAGCTTCCCATGTGGGACAAAGCTCCTGGGCAGATGCAGCTTTGGTGACCACAGCTGAGTCCCCCAGGACCCACAGACACCCTGGGCCTGGGCTCCGCGGCTCTGCTGCTCAGAGCCCTAAAGGCTCAGGCAGAGCTGTGGACCAGCTCAGACTTCCTGGCTCTGGCAGTGACAGAGCAGCGCACAGGGAGGCCAGGGGGCAGTGACAGAGGGGTCTTTGCAGAAAAGCCAAAGACTTTCTGAGCAACCGCAGAGGGGTTAGGACCCAGTGGCACCCACAAGGAGAGGTTCCCCTGGGACCAGGGTCGGCACCAGTGTCTGAGTCCTCAGTGCGGCCTGCGAGGCTCCATTTCTGATATTTGGGAGACAGTGGCTAAGCCAGGCTCAGAGACAGGGTCACCCAGATAGTCAGTGGCTGGGCACGGTTGACCTCAGGTCCCTTTGTCCTAGACAAATTGGCAAACCAGTCCCTGAGGCCAGATGGGGAGGAATGTCCACTGTGGCTGTCCCAATGCCAACTTGTCCATCTGTCCTGCAGGTGGCTCGTTCCGCCACTTCCTGTGGCAGGTGTGCAAAGAGCTGCAGAGCTCCTCACTGTCGCTGCTGCTGCTGTGCCCTAGCTCAGCCGTCAGCAAGAACAAGGTAAGCAAGCGTCCTAATAGGGCAGGCGCAGCCTGGGCGCGTCCCTCCCGCTGGCCGCAGCCTAGCCCCGCACCCATGGCCACTCTGGCTCCACTTGCAGGGCAAGTACATCCTGACGCCCAGCCCCATCACCTACGGGGAGGAGCAGCTGCTGCACTTCCTGGGCCAGCTGCTGGGCATTGCCATCCGGGCAGACGTCCCTCTGCCTCTGGACCTCCTGCCCTCCTTCTGGAAGACGCTGGTGGGGGAGCCCCTCGACCCTGACCAGGACCTGCAGGAGGCAGACATTCTCACCTACAATTATGTCAAGAAATTTGAGAGTGTAAGTGAAGCTGTGACTGTCTTGGCCTGTGTGATCAAGAGCCAGCAAGGGGCACCGTCAGGCCCTTGGGGAAGGTTTGTCTCATGGGGACAAAACTGCTGGCATCTCTCTCTGCTGACAGAAGCAGACTGAGGTAGTAGAAAAAGCCCCGAGGACACCGTGCAGGGCCCCTGGGGAAGGTGGGGAGCAGTCCCCATGGGCAGGGTAGCTCCATTGGCAGAGCCCAAGGCAGGGCTGTCGGGGGTTGCCAGGAAGCCTTGGGAAAAGTTCTTCCTCCCTGCCCTGTGCACGCTGGAATACGCGGAGTCAGGTCAGTGCCTCCTAGAAGAGGGGGTGGTCAGTGCCAGGCTGTGGGCCCAGGTCCCCCATTCATTCCTCAGAATCGCGGTGGCCCCACAGGGGCAGACCTGGGCCTGCTGATGCAGGAGGCCTCTAGACAGCTCCCCGGGTCCAGCCTCCTGCCAAAGGCAACAGTGATGTGGCTGGCCCGGACCTTCACCTCTGGCCGGAAGCACAGCCACCATGCCCACCTCTGTGGGTCCCAGGCCCACCCAGCTCAGAGCCTGAGCCTTTGAGCAACCCACGCTGTCCTTGGCCCTGAGAGTGAACTGTCCCACAAGGGGGCGCAGGCACCCTGTAAGGTCCTGTGGTCTTGTAAGGCCACCTGCACAAGGCCTTGGGTGAAGAAGGCTTCAGTTGATTCTGCTGGGCCACTGAGGCACCACATGGCCAGGAGGTAAGAGTGCATCAGAGCGGGATCTCAGGCGTCAGCCTGCCCGAGTGGAGAGGAGAGGCGAGGCGCCGTCCCAGGATTGGGAGGTGCAGGCACTCGGAGGAGGAGCCTCCTGGGTCAGGGGTGGCAGCAGGGGCCAGGCAGATGGGGGTGCAAGACAGTGTCCAGGCTCTGACTGAAGGGGGCAGCAAGGCCACAGGGGATGCGCTCACAGCTGCTGCGGTGGGTGCTGCCACCAGGAAGGCTGCTGCTGAGGACAGGGCCAGTCCTGAGCCTCACTCGCCTGTCACTCACCTGCCACCGTCCTGCCTTACGGGATCACTGTCCTCTGAGCCTCATCCTGCCATATCCCAGCAGTCCAGCACATACAGCCTTATTCTGATGTGCTGGGTGGAAGGAGGGAGCAGCCTGTACAGCTCCCATAAGGATTAATCAAGGACTCTCTGATGGCAGGTGACAGAATCCCATTTAACAGCATCATATTAGAAAAATAATGATGTATACCTGTAACCCCACCACTCTGGAGGCTGAGGCAGGAGGATTGCCTCCATTTCAAGGCCAGCCTGAGCTATATAGTACGTGCAAGGCCAGTCTGGATTATGTAGATACCCTGTCTCAAAAAACAAAACAAAATTTACTCTTAAAGCATAAAGCATAGATCCAAGTTTGGCCTTTAGGCAGGGCTGAGTGCAGGTGCTCAAAATTCAGCCTCTGGGGCCGGGAAGGTCACTTGGCAGTCTAAGCACCTGCCTGGCAAGCTCAAGGACCCAAGTTCGATCCCCAGTACTGTATGCCATGCCGACCTGTGAACCCCAAGCACACTGTGCCAGCACCAAAACCAGGCATGGTGGCACACATCTGTAATCCCAGCTCTGGGGGGCTTGGGACAGGAGGATTACTACGAGTCTGAGCTGTATAACGAAACCCTGCACCACATAAATAAGTAAATAAATATTCAACCTCTGGCCAAGCACCTCCAGAGTGCAGGGACCACTGCGGTCAGGTCCCCACCAGTGAAAAGACTCCAGCTTCTGAACTGAAAGGGGACAACCCTGGAATTGTGGTCAAATTAGCCTAGCATTGGTCCCTGTTCTGGACTGATGGAGGCTGAGCCACCAGGCTTGTGTCTTGTGCCAAGGTATGACAGGATGCACTTGCCCACACTGCCTGGTGTCTGCACAGTGGCCTCAGGTCCACGTCATAGGCCTCTGCCTCTGTCCTGCAGATCAACGACGAGACCGAACTGGAGGCCCTGTGCGCCGAGATCGCCTCCCAGCACCTGGCCATCGAGAGCCCCGAGGGCCCCAACAAGCCCTGCTGCAGGTTTACCTACCTGACCATGACAGGCGAGGAGGTGGAGCTGTGCAGCCGTGGCCGCCACATCCCTGTAGCGTGAGTGTGCAGGGGAGCAGGAAGGACTTGTGACCAGTGACATTCGGTGGAGGGGAGGGGCGTGGGTGGCCCGCCAGGACCAGGAAGGATGTTTTCAGCTGCTGGCCTTTCTTAAGGCAGCAGCAGCTGTGGAGGAGGGGAGGTAGTCTGGGGCCACCTGGGCCATTTCATGTCCCTTCCCTGACCCCACCCTGGCAGATGGGAAAACAAGGACATCTACGCAGCAGCGATCCGGAGCCTGCGGCTGCGAGAGCTGCAGAACGCAGAGTGCGTGACCGCCGTGCGGGCCGGCCTGGGCTCCATCATCCCCCTGCAGCTGCTCACCACGCTCAGCCCGCTGGAGATGGAGCTGCGCACCTGCGGCCTCCCGTACATCAACCTCGAGTTCCTGAAGGTAGGCGCCGCCCGCGCACCGCCGGCCCTGAGCGCCAGCGGACTGGCTCAGCAGCGTTGCTGCCCTGGGCACGCAGGCTGCACCCCGGCCCGCAGGTCCAGTCTCACGTGGCTCTCCTCCCCAGGCCCACACCATGTACCAGGTGGGGCTCATGGAGACGGACCAGCACATCGAGTTCTTCTGGGGCGCCCTGGAGACCTTCACCCAGGAGGAGCTGTGCAAATTCATCAAGTTCGCCTGCAACCAGGAGCGCATCCCCTTCACCTGCCCCTGCAAAGATGGGGGCCCGGACACGGCCCACGTGCCCCCGTACCCCATGAAGATCGCGCCCCCAGATGGCACAGCAGGTACTGCCCTCTCCAGGCCTCACAAGAGGGAGAACAAAGAACAGGAACCGCCCGGCAAACCCCGTACACGTACTCGAGGGGTCGGGCTGGGAGGGGCGGGGCCTTGGCGGGCCAGGCCTGAAGTCACTTATCTGCCAGTACGGTAAGTGGAGCTGAAAGTCTGTAACATTTTAACCTGTTAACGGTACCAAGGATTGAGCCTAGAGCCACATCCTCAGCCTTTAGTTGTCTATCTTTAAATGCAGAAAAGGAATTTTTTAAAAACCCATTTTGCTTTAAAAATAAACTGCGGTGCATGCACGTGTGCGCGCAGAGGCCCCGCGCCCGCCCTCCCGCGCCCGCCCTCCCGCGCCCGCCCTCCCGCGCCCGCCCTCACGCGCGGCTCTGTTTTGCAGGTTCCCCGGACTCGCGCTACATCCGCGTGGAGACCTGCATGTTCATGGTCAAGCTGCCGCAGTACTCGTCGCTGGAGATCATGCTGGAGAGACTGCGCTGTGCCATTCACTACCGCGAGGACCCCCTCAGTGGCTGACGAGATCCCGAGAGCGAGGCTGTCGCCGAGGCACCGTCCTGCCGGCCTGGGAAGCCGGCCACCTCCAGCTGTCCCTCCGGCGCCGAGGGAGGGGTCAGCACCCCTTCGTGCGCGTCCCAGGGCCTCCTGGAAGACTTCCCCTTTTGTATTTGTACGTTTTGTGATGGGTTGGTTCTTTTGCTGCCTGTTCGTGGTATATTTGTAGGCTAGTTCCGTTCCCAGTTTGTCTCATTTGATCTTCCCGGATAGTGTCCCTCGTGGGTACCAGATTCTGACGCCATAAGGCCCATCTGGTTCCTCGCAGAACCACCCAGCAGGGAGTTGGCAGGGAGGTGACCGTGGCCATACCCAGCCGGCCCTGCCTTCCTGGCGAGCTGGCGTTGCTCCTCCCACTGGAGTGGCTGGGCCAGCACCCACACTTACACGGGGGCTCTCGGTGTCCACCTCCCTGAGGCTCGCCCTGTCCTGTGCCCACAGGGCTACCCTGCCCCCCACCCCTGCAGCCAGCAGCCCCTCTGCTGCCTGTGTTCTCCTCACCCCTGGTCTGAGTATCCCTAAGGACCTTCTTGGCCTTAGTCCATGGACAGCCTGGTTGTGTCCCAGTGGCAAGGGACAGAGCTGAGGAACTGCTCAGGCGCCGCCTTCTCTGGAGCTGGCAGAGGGCAGCACAGGACCCGAGCCCCCGGGGGGCTCCTGTGCTCCATGCGGCCTCCACGCTGCAGGGGGAGGGGGGCTCACGCCCACGTAGCAAGGCGCCTGAGGAGCTCTGCTCCGTGACTCAGACCGTCCGTCTGTGGAGACCCCACAGTCCTTGGGCCCCGCACCTGCCCCCCACCCGCATACCCCGTTACATGTGTGCCAGGGCTGAGCCACCTCCAGGTTCACCCACTGCCCAGTACATTTGTGCCCCAAATGAGTCTTTGTCCAGTGGTACTTTGTTGAGCAGCACACGCCACCCCGTCGGACATTCGCTCCGGGCCTCGTCAGTTCCCCGGAACTGCGGCGCTGTATTTATCTCCACCGTTGTGCACACAGAAGTCCTTAGTGATGCTGTTGGAAGGCTGAGCCAGCGGGACTGCTGGCTGAGGGGACACGCTCCTCCTCTGCAGGGCCGGGCCACCAAGCAGTGGGCCTTAGTCAGAGCCAGGAGCCATCTCCTGAGGGCCATGCAGAGGAGATTCCCTGACCTGAGGGCGAGATGAGCCGAAGGTTGATAGGCACGGTCAGTCGCATGGTACAGGAGTCACCTGCAGGGGACTGCCACAAGCAGGTCCCCTGCTCGGAAAGGAAGATGGTCACTGCTGCTTCCAGGGGGCCATAGCCCCCTTGACGGGGGTCACATCGGGACTGTGTTCCTGAAAACAAGGATCCTCTGATTTCTTTTGTGCATAATGAAAGAGCCCTTGAATTTACTAGAAGTGATTTTCCTCCCTCTATCCTTAAATGCCTAGTTCCCGGCACCTCATCCTGTGAATGGACTGGAATTCTGCCAGTCACCTCCTCGAGTTCAGGAAGCTTCGGTGGGCCATCGTGTGATCGCGACAGCTGTAAGACATGGGCTCTGCCGCTAGCTCAGCTGCTTCTCCCAGAGAGCAGCGGGCCAGACGGACCCAAACCTTGGCCCTAAAAAATGTGTGCTGTAAAGTTACTTGATGTATATTTATTATAATTATTTATGGTTGCATTTAACAGACTTTCCATTCAATCTGATGCTATTTACACTATGCTGTGTAAAGGAAGCTCACTACAGGACAAAAGTCACACAATAAATACCCTTCATCTAATTCCTACTGACCCTAAGAGTGTGATCATCTGCTCTTCTGAGCAAGTCCAAGGCTGACCCTGGATGGCTCCGATTCTTGAGCGCCCCCGAGTGGCTGGGAATTAAACTGTTTCTAATTATCACAGTTTGCACTTGACGTGGTTCTTGCCCCCGCCCCAAGCTCGCCGCCAGCCGCTGCAGCCCTCAGAGCAGCAGGCAACGCCCTCTTGCAAGGCGGCCTCCCACGGCCAGGGAACTGTGGTCTACACTGGGAGAACCGCCTCAGCTCTCCCTGGCCTGTCACCGCTGCTGGGCTCAAGGTGATCCTGCCGCCGCCACCTCCTCCTGCTTGTTCGCTCCACCCTCACGCCATAAAGGCTGCGGAGCTCTGAACATCTTCACTGTGGGGGAGGAGCAGCCGCTCTATGTCTTCCTGCCAGCTGCTCAGGGAGCTGGAGTCAGGAGAGGCCTGCGCTCTGCCGTGGAGCAAGGGCTCCCCCATCTCCTTGGGGTCTCTCCAAAAGTACGCCCAGGAGCGCAGTGTGCTGGCCACCAATGGCAGATCTGCATCCTGTCGCCGCCCACCACGTCCTTCCCGACACCAGCCACTCCACCCGTGCTACAAGCCCCGAAGAAACATCTGCCAGCACACAGGGCGAGGGAGCACAGGCAGGCAGTGCCAGCCTGGCCACTGGGCGAGGGCCTAGCCACAGCTCGTCCTCAAAGCACCCCGTGGAACACAGTACTGCCAAGGGACAAACCGCCCCTGCTAAGACGTGGGAGTGACGGCGGAAGCAGGAAGGCTGCGTTGGTCGGGGTGGGCGACAGGTGTGTTACAGCAAGCTGTATCCTTCCGGGCAGGAGTTACTCAGCATAGTTTGTTAAAGCACCACCCCAAGGAACTCAAACATGTTCCATCCTTAAGAAACCAAATGTGCAATTTCAGTCGACAATTTCTGAATGCAGACTGCTGAAGGAAAAAAAAATGCAAGCCCAACACCCTGGGAGGCTGAGGCAGGAGGGTCAGACATCTGAGCCTAATATAAGGAATTTACCGATTAGGGGGACCCTGTCCCAAAATAAAAACGCCTGGAAATGTAGCTCAGTGCACAGGCCCTGGGTTCAATCCCCAGTAGTACTGATAGTTCAGCCAGCATACAATAGGAAGCAAGGTTATTTGCACCCTTTAAATAAGGTCTAACGGGAAGAATTTGAGGCCCAGTGTGCCAAAAAACAGGAATAGAAGTTCATGTCAGCATCGAAACTGAAGATCCGAAATGATGTGGCCAGGGGCTTCCGCCCCTGCCTGGCAAGTGCAAGGTCCTGAGTTCAATCCCCAGTACCCCCAACCCCAAAAAAGATATTGTGGAGAAAAAGCTGACAATTCCATCTCCTAGACCTTGAGGGAAAGATGAGACTAAAATGGGGACAGAAAGTCCAGCAAGGGACCGTCCCATCCCCACTCTTGCTCGCAGCCCAAGGGAAGCCCTGCAGATGCTGGCGGGTGAGCGCGAGTGGATTCCCTCTGGCAAGAACAAGGAGCCGCAGTGCGCTGAGACTCCCGGGACACGGGAGTGCAGAGGGAAGACCCCCAAATCACAACCACATTAGTACAAGACAAAGTATTCGCCAGGAATGACGGCACATGCCTGCAACTGCCACACTCCAGGAGGCCGAGGCATGAGGATCACAAGTGGGCACGGTGATGACTTAGCTTTCTCAAAAATATAAAAAGGGCTGCGGACGTAGCCCAGTGCAAAGGCCCCGAGTGTGATCCCCACCACGAAAACCAAACAGAAACATGCACCGTCCCACGACAGGCCCGGGAGGCAGGGGAAGCCAAAGATGAAGACAGCAGATCTGTCCTGGGGGAGAAGGCAAACTCCACACAGTGGGCCCACATTAGGCTATTAAAAGGAAAAATACTATCAACCTACACAACCCTGTATCTTAACAAAAACACCTTTCAAATAGTGCAGGAGAGGAGAGGCAGATCTGCCCAGACAAATCAGACTTGTGCTTGGGGTCTGGCTAGCAGGTACTGAGGTTTTTGGGGATCAAAATTCTGGAAATGGTGATGACTGCAACCTGACGAGTAACATACACTTGGTGCCACTATAGTCTAAACTTTTTGTCTTTTTGAGACAGGTTCTCAGCGTGCAGTTCAGGCTGGCCTTGAGCTCAATTTGTAGGCCAGGCTGGTCTCAAACGCGAAATGATCCTCCTGCCTCAGCTTCCTGAGTGCTGGGATCACAAGCACACACCACCATGCCCGGTTGGTAAACTTTAAATTGATTAAAATGTTAATTTCATGTTTTACATATCCACTCCCCCTTTTTCTTGAGACAGGGTCTTGCTATGTAAGTTTAAACTGGCCTTGAACTCACTATGAAGCCCAGGCTGGCTTCAAACTCACAGCAATCCTCCTGCCTCAGGCTCCCAAGTATTGTGACTATAGGCATATATGCCAGGAAGCCCAGAATCAATTTTTCAAAAGTAACAGCCATGCCAGGTATGGAAATTAGAACAAACAGCTTAAAAACTAAATGAAGTGATTTTGGGGGAAGACAAGGGACTTCTCAACTCTGTAGCTGTACTTGCCTATTTTAAGTACCACTCTTAAAATGTATAACCACTGCAAAACATTAGAAACCCCATTTTACTAAAAAGCACAAGCCAGCCCAGTGTTACTCAGCCAGTTATCTAATTCAACATGGAGACAGGAGTTAAGGTTGCTTCTGGGCAGGTCTCACTATACGGAAGGCAGTGGTGGGTGACAGAATTCTCTGGCAGATGTGGGAAGACTGTCACCACTGTCCTGGTCTCTCCACCAAGTCCTCAGGGCTTTCCAGGCCACCAGAAGCACTGCATGTCCACCCTCTGGCTGCGTCTGTCAGGAAGGTCTCCCCGACATATGAGGAACCTCAAAACTGAAGGAATAGCCTTCCGGTCTGGCTCTTCCCAGAACGATTCTTTGCAGAGTCCTGGCCCTTCCAAGAAGTGGGAGAACTCGTGCTGTCCCCACCAGGGGGTTGGCACGTGTGAGCACCAATGACACCCAATCCTAGATGGTGCTGTGCAAACCATGAGGCACAGGGGGTGACTGCCAGCCGTGCCCATCTACTCGCAGGACTGAGGTTCTTGGAGACTATCTCCAGGGACTGCAGCTGCACAAGCTGTTTCTTCAAAGTGCAAATGAGGGGCTGGTGAGATGGCTCAGTGGTCTAAAGCACCTACTTAGAACAAGCTTAGCAAAGCACAGGGACCGGGGTTCAATCCCCCAGCACCACATGCCAGCCAGCCCCGCCCCTGGTGGGCTGACCTGCCCCCCCCACACACACACAATAAATAAAAAGATTTTTTAAAAAAATAATAAAGCTTTAAAAAAAAAGTGCAAATGAAATACGGGCATTGTGCCTTCGATGTCCTGTGCGCTGCAGGCTGGAGCCGCAGGGCAGAGGCCCCTGGAGGACCCTGTGCACCTCCCAACCCGGGCCATTCCTGCCCCTGCTGGCTTCCCTGGGGTCTCCAGAGCTCAGAGAAGGAAGCACAAGACTTTGCTGAACTCCAAGTACAAATTTTATTTCTATTATAAGGAGGGTGATAGTAATTATAGTAAAATAAAGGGGAAAGTAGCTCTGACGCTTGGTTTTCAGAAGAAGCATAGGACTGCAGCCCAGCATGGCCCATCGGGCACAGGCATCCCTCACTCCAGAGGGCAGGGAGAACAAAGAGGCCACAATACCTACCAGGAACAGAAACAGTGACGCCAAACAACAAGGAAGCAGCTTCAGACACCCCCAGTCCACGCAGCTCCGGCCAACCCCTCTCTGGAGGACTCCTCCCTAAAGTGCCACAGGCCTGAGCACTTTCAGAGCTGTTCCACACGCCAGGGGCCCGGAGTCTGAAGCAGGCAGGAGCAGTAACAGGAGAGTCACCTAGACGCCGCACATGGTGGCCCCCACAGGGAAAACAATCACTTCACTGGTGGCAACAGATTTCCAGAACCCTCTTCTCCTCCCACCAGAACCACAGAGCACCCAGAAACAGTGGTGATGGTACTTCAAAAGGCAGAGCCCCAGTGGGCAGAGGCCAGAACTTGTGTAATCACTGCTGCCCGAAGTGGCAGCTAAGGCTGAAAGTTGGCTCCCAACAGTTTCCCTGCTAACCCTCCCTCAAACCCCAAACTTTCACAACACAATCTGAAAAGACACAAAAATGGCCATAACTTAGAAAAAGTTAAAATCTGGAAAATCTGCCCTGCCTAAAGAGCCAGGGAGGTGGGGCCTGATCCACGGCAGGTGCTGCTCTGCATAGAAGGTAGGGCCCCAGGGGAGGGGTCTCCACAGACTCCATCACTCCTCCTCCTCCTCTTCCTCCTCCTCCTCCGCATCCCCAGCTCCCTGCTGCTTTGGGGGCTTCGCCTACGGAAAAACAAACAAGTTTTACACGGAAATACAACAACAGCACTGCCCCCCTGGGACCCTGAAGATGTGTAGTCAGAGCCAGCTCATCCCCATGACTCCTCGGGCTCCACGAGCTGCACAGCCCCACCATGTGTTGAGCATCATGGGCTCGGACCCAGGTTACCTTTGCGGTTCTGCCACGGTAACTGGTGGCTGCAGGGGGGACTCGGGAGCTCCTGCTACCTTCACTCCTACCACTGAAAGAAAAAGATGAAAACTGAGTACCTCCTGAGCAAAGGTCTAAAAACTCAGAACAAACGGATTTACCAGGCCACACACAGCTCTCCACTATCAGACAAACAATCCATGGACAGTGAAAGAACTTTTTTTTTTTTTTTTTGGCGGAAATGGGGATTGAACTCAGACCCTTGCTCTTGCCAGGGAAGCGCTTATTCTATTAAGCCATCTCCCCGGCCCCGAAAGAACTCTTTAGAAACAGATGACAGTACAGGAAAATCCCAAACTCTTCTCCATGGGCTGGGATGTAGCTCAGTGGCACAGCAGGTCTCCCCCATGCTTGAAGCCCTGGATTCTAGCCCCCTCCCCATGGGCCTCAGCCTCATCTAGGCTGAGTCGGAGGAACAGACTGTGTACCCACATTCTCTTCAGGACCCCAAGCTCCATTTCCAGACTGATTCTCACCTGGCTCCATGCCTCCCTACAGGCCCTCGGGAGAAAGAGGGCACAAGGCTTTCTGGATACAGACTGCGCATGGAGTGCATCCCCGGAGCAGGCGCAGCAGCCTGGGCCGCCATGGGGCCGTTTCGATTCCGCCCCCGGGCGCCCTGGCTGTCTGAGTTGCTGAGCTTCACCACACGGGGAGGGCTGGGCTGGCAACCAGATCTGGGGGCTGATGTGGGATCTGACATTTGGGTACAGCTGGTTGTCATGTTATCCACCGCTCTGCTGGTGGAGCCTCTAGCTGCTTCCTGCTTGATATCATCCATGTAACCAGAAGACAGGTCTCCTGGAAAGAGAAAATAGTAAGAGCTTTATGGATTTTTTCTTTTTTTTCTTTGGGCGGAACCGGGACTGAACTCAGGCCCTTGCGCTTGCCAGGGAAGCGCTTATTCCACGGAGCCATCTCCCCGGTGAGCTTTAGGGAAAGTGTGCTCGTGTTATTAGTGCTGGATTCAGGGTGGGCAGAAACAAAATGTTCTGGATACAAGACAACTACAGTGCTCACCCCTAAGTTAACACTGGCGACCACATCCCTGGAGAGAACACTTGGTTCTCTCCACATTAATTACCTGATTCCTCAAATACAGCCACCCTCCTACTTGTTCAGCAACAGTGTGAGAGCAAACCTTCAAATATACTTTCTACCTGCCTTTAAGTTTCAAAAACAACTGACTTGCCTCATGACTCAGTCATGATGTTCAGAAATAACAATAAAGTGCACTGACACTTATGGCACAGAAGCACTATGAGTGTGTCACATGACTGTGCCTAAACCCACTGCCACCTAATCTACACTCAGCAGCTCAGTGTAATGTGGGCCCAAAATTAGTGCAGGAGCCCTCAGAGGGGGCTTGCTAACCCAGGATGCAGGTGGCCGCATTAGTGCAGATAAGCAGAGGGAGTGGACTGCGGCCTTGACTCTTACCCTGGTGTCTGACGCGCCTCCTGGGCAGCTCTGGTGAGGTCCCGTGAGGCTGACAGTCCTGCTGAGGAATCCCCTCCATGACATGGTGGCTGGCTGTGGCCGGGCGTTGGTCACACTGGTCCTAAAAGAAAGCTAAACTTAATACCTCAGAATGGAGAGTGGAGAAAGGGAAGAAGAGCAGATGGGTTGATCACAGCCCATCTAAGAGACACTCTGACAACTACTATGAAAGTCCCAGGCATCGCTGGAGTGGAGAAGGCACTGGCAGGAGCTCCTTCTGATGTGGCCCGGGCCCAGGAGTCATAGGTAGAGCACACCTATGCTCTGACCACACACGCTGCTTATTTCACAGTCTCTTCTAGCATGCAACCAGCAGTTATCTACTACTTCTTTTTCTTTCTTTTTGGTACCAGGAATGGAACTCATGACTTTGTGCTTGCCAGGCAGCGCTGTGCCACTGAGCTATATCCCTGGCCCCGTCTACTTCTAGATCCAAAAGCAAAAGGGGGGCCTGAGTTCAATTCCAGGTACCAAAAAAAAAACAGAAGTGTTTCTTACAGAAATGAAATGTATGCTATACTAACATCAAGGAAGGACATATTTTAGTAGCTCTTCATAATAAGATTAAGCAGAAAATGTATTTTCCAGTAAATGGGAATGAGAATCCAAGACTGGAAAAGCTGAAAAACAGCTTCAAATTGTCTAGTCCAACTCTCTCATTTATAGTTATCCCCAGGAAGATACAAGAGGATCCACCTAAAGCCAGTCAGAGGGCAAAGGCAGAACTGGGCCTCCGGACCTCCTAAAATCCAAATGTCAAAAGGCACATGGTAAGAATCTTCCTGAGCAAACAGAGGCCTCAGGGAAACTTACATAAACCTGTCCTGCAAGGCCTCCATGCCTGCTCAAGTAGAGTCCTTGCTCTTATGTCCTTAACTACAGATCTGGTGGTCCAGTCTAGACCTGAAGCAGTGGGTACCTCAGGTAGCTGGTTCACAGGACCTGGCGTAGCCACAGGCAGGTGTGTATTCGAATGCGCCCTAAAGCTAAAATGCTGTTCTTGGCTTAGGAAGCCACAAATTCACTCACAGAAGGTTAGCACAGAGTCAGGTAGATGAGTCCTCTAAGGGTTACCTGATGATGAAATAGCACCTCTTCTTCCAGCTGCACCCCACAAAATTCACATGGGATGATGACACTGTCTCCCACAGGGGCCGAGTCACTCAGGCCCATCAAAGAGTCCAACTGATTATTTGTAGCCTGCTGCAGGAAGCTCTGGAAGATGATATCAGGATCCTCCTCCCGCCTCGGGGGAGAGCTTCCAGTACTGAGCAAAGGTAAGGCACGTGAAGGGTTACAACTTGTCTGTAAAAGAAAATTTAAAAATTAAATAAATTAGGTATTAAGGGGAAAAAAACTACATTCCTAAAGCATTTTCCACAAGCTATTTTTTTAACGTATTTCGTACAGGGTCTCACTACACAGCTCAGACTCATAGTGACCCTCCTGTTTTCAGCCTCCCAAGTGCTGAGATTGCAGGTATGTGTCACCATGCCTAGTCTTGGTGGCCAGCTCAGCATGCCCAGAGGCAGGGCTGATGCGGCATGTGGTGCTAGGGATCACACCCCAGTCCTTGCGATTACCTAAGCAGGCACTTAGTTCCCTGAGCTATCTCACTAGCCCCATATTATTATTATTACTATTATTATTATTTAAAGACAGGATCTTGCTATGTAGATCAAGCTGGTCTCAAATTGATGATTCTCCTGCCTCAGCTTTCAGTGCTGGTCTATCCCTTGGCTTGGGACCTGGATTTTTTTTTTTTTTTTTTTTTTTTTTGGTACTGGAATCAAACTCAGGACCTTGAGCCTGTCAGGCAGGTGCTGTTCTGCTGAGTTACATCCTGAGCCCAACTATTCTTTTTTAAAAAGTCAAGATTCTTCCCCATTCCTAACACTACAAAAAAATTTAAAAGTTTCTAAAAGTCCTGGTGCAATACAGTAAAAGAGGGGCCCAAATTCAAATACTCTTCACTATCTTTGCTAAATATTCTTACATGGCTCCCCAAATAAAAATCAAGATGTATCCAGGGCTGGCCAGATAGCTCAGTGGATTAAAGCATCTGCTTAGGCAGATGCAGGGGCCAGAGGTTCAAACCTAGGCCTGCAGTGCCAGCCCCGCCCCCGGGGCATACTGAGACTTCAAATGAGACAGGGCGTGGTGGTGCATGCCTATAATCCAGTTTGGGAGGCTGAAAAACAGAAGGATCACTAGAAGTCCGAACTGTGTAGTGAGACCCTGTACTAAACACATTAAAAGAAAAAA